>JARYGA010040211.1:0-27834 GCA_030545235.1 Helianthus tuberosus | reverse complement strand
TAAGTTCTTTTTGAGCTTCTCCAATTCAGCATACTTTGTATCTTTTTCAGCACAATTTTTGCAAGGTACTAAACACTTTGCATAAGGTTTTTCAACCTCTACAATCTTTTCCACTTCAATAATTTTTTCAACTTCAACTATTTTTTCAACTTCGACATTTTTTTCATCTATTTTCTCCACCACCTTTTCAATCACAATCGGTTCTTTCTCAACTTCTATCTTCACTTTACTCTCTTCAACCTCGACCTTCTCTATCGATTTTTCATCAACTTTTGCCTTATCAGCTTCAGTCTTTTCTTCAGCAACCCTTCTTGCTTCCATTTCTCTCTTCAGTCTAGCGGCCCTTTTCTCTTTCAATATCTCGATTTTATCTGCAAAAAACAAATTAAAACTATAAGGATCCAATTGTTTTCTAGCTTTATTAATATACTCTTCCTAATCATCAGTTTTTCTCATCACTTCCTGAAGATTTAAAAATCGGTTGTCTTCTAGGGCTGTTCTTAGATTTGATTGAATCTTCTTCCGAGGTTGAATCTTCAAAGAATCGAGCAACAAATGCTTTAGAAACTGAAGGTCTCGAAGGATCATAATTATCCCAGTTGAACTCTTTTGGAATCCTTTCATCTTCTTGATCTACCAGACCAAAACAAGCTCCACCCTTTGATTCTTCAATCGGAATAGCACGTGAGTGTGAAGATTGTTGTTGATATGGTTGTTGAGCAACCTGATGATAAATTGCTTTTCTGTGATAATCGTTGTTTCCGAAAGGATCTTGTCTTCCGGTTGCTTCTCTGTTTGTACACTCTCATTTAAAATGTCCTTTTTCTCGGCAACGAAAACAAGTAACCTTTGATTTGTCAAAACCTAGCTGAGATGTAGCAGCTTCACGAAGATCATCTCTTCCGGTGATATGTTTGAACTTTTCTGCGCTTCTCAAAATGCTAGCTAAACACCACTTGATATCCATCAGCTCAAGTTCCTCAGAATCAATCTGGTCATAATCCTCTTTAGTGAGCATCGGATTTCCAATTCGTCCAGCAACCAAGATTTCATACGACTCTAACACAGTAACAAGTGATGCCATATGTTGCTTCGCAATATCTGGAGAGAAATTTTGACCATTTTGAATATTTAATGTAACATTGCATTGCAAAACTTGACCATTAAAGTTTGTTGAACTTTGTTGTTGAGAACTTGGTGTTGAGAAATTTGGTTCAAAACTTGAATAAGACGAAGAATATCCACTACTCTGATTTGTATTGTATTGTTTGCATTTGTTCCGGAAGTACCATCAGCACTGAACGCAGTCTGAATCTTTGGACTCGGAGTGGTCTCAACTTTGCTTCCTCTATAGTATAGACTAACATCTTGTTGAGCACCCGGACTTCTCATCGTAGCAGTTTTTCGAATTGATAGCTCATGTTCTTCCAATTTCTGGATAAACATACTCAAATTCATATCCTCAAATTCTCAGTTATGCTTTAAAATCAACAGATATGTTCCCCATTCATTATGTGGTAACGCATCGGCTAGCTTATCAACCCATTCATCATCTTCTTTCTTGATGTCCAATCTTTTCATTTCCATGTCAAGATGACAATATCTCTCAATAATCATTCTTGTTGTTTCACCTTCAAGAGCTGTAAACATATCAAAAGATTTTTTTAGTAATGCTCGTTTATTTTTTATCATATCAGCACTACCCTTAAACTTTTTAATCAACGCTTTCCAAATTGATCTAGCAGTTCCCTCATGTTGAAGCAAAACAAAAATATCTTCTTTTACCGCTTGTTGGAGAATGCTAATCATCATTTTTTCACTTGTGTATTTTAATTTTTCATCAGGTAAAAATTGACTTAATTGTTTTTCATTTCCAAGGTCATCTTTCGGTAAAGTATAATCTTTCTTTAAAGAAACCCATGCATCAAACTTATTAGCTTGCACCCAGTTTTCAAAACGGTCTTGCCATCCTTTAAAGTCCTCAATATACATAAGCTTTAGAGGTTTTTGGAATGTTCCTGTTTCATTCTCAATACCAACAGTTTCAGCAACTGTAACTGGAGCAGCCGGGGCAGTAGCAAACGCATTGTAAAATTCGTTTTCCATGTTTCGGTGAAAAGATTTACAAAAGCACAATGTTCAAGCGATCTGGAGTTTCAAACGAGCTGAGATCAAACAATCTGGTACTTCAAATGAGTTGAGGTCTCACACCGTGCGAACTGGGTTTAAATTCAAACCACCTGATCAACCCGTGCGACCTGAATGTATAACCAAACAACCTGGTCACCACGTATGACCTTGAATTCAGGTCGTGCGACTTGGAACACAATCAGTGCGAGCTGGATACAAATAACCAAACGATCTGGAGTTCATTTTCAAACGACCTGGCTCAGATCGTGCGAAGTGGCTTGTCAGCTCGTGCGACTTGGACTCTTTTCACACGATTTGGCCAAAATTCAAACGATCTGAGGGTTTTTCACACGATTTGGACAAAAATTCACTCCTTTTGAAACTTCGAAGTCCAAAAGTTCATCATTTTGTCAATTTTTATCAAGTTTTAGGTTGAATTTGGTTCTGATTTGTTCACGGATTGTTCAAAACAGTGTTTTACGTGTTATATCACAAAATCAGATCATTTTAACCGTAAAAACTCGGTAAATTTGATGAAAAGTGTAGAAGAATGAGTAGAAATCAGATTTTATCCGTGAAAACAAGCTGAAATGGTAAGAACTCTTCCTCCTGAGCTCTGATACCACTTGTAGGATCGGGGATTCGATCAAACGAGTCGTTCAGAAGAGTTCTCGATCAATACGAAAGGCGGAATCAGACGTATTGATGTTATATCAGCTAGATATGCACTTAGAATCACTTTAACTGTCGTTTTTATTGATTTGAAACTGTTTACATGAGCTGGCGACACTTCAGCAGAGCTTCGCTACTGGAATCCAAAAGTTACAAATGAAATCCAAGACTCACCTATTTATAGGAGATTCAGATCGCACGAACCAGTCCACACGATCTGGTCCAGTTCGCATGAACTGGCTGGTTCAGACCTGTTTCCCGTTTCTCTCGAACAACGTGTCCAGGTTTATCTATTCTATTACATGACTCGATACAAGACGAAGTCAACAGACATATGCACTAACAGCCTTTGTTTGAAAAGAACTCTTACGACCGATCTTGGATCCCGAGACTACTACACACTCTAAATGATGGAAGATGGATGATGGTGCTGGGTGTTAGTGTTTTAGTGGTGGTGGAGTGGTGGCAAGTGTGAGAGAAATGGTTTGCCAAAGGATGGATTGGAATGAAACCAAGCATCTATATTTATAGTTGAAGTCAGTCAGTTCACACGGCCCCGTGCCCACCTGGCACGACCCCATGGCCTTTCTTCCCTCTCTTCCTCATTAACTGCAGTGTCAAATCTTAACACGACCCCATGTGTCAACGGTATGGCCCGTTGCCATTTTACTTGCTGTACTATCTCAGATTCTACGAATCTTAGAGTTGACCACTCCCCGTGTTGGTCTGTCTGGTTTGTCTTTTGTTGTTGTCTTTTCTTCTACAGAGAATATTGACTGGGCACGACCCATGCCTGGTGGGCACGACCCTGTGCCAGAGCTTATGTTCTTGTTATTTTGTTGGTTTGGATATGAATGGGGGCTTGGTGAGTCGTGTCAATCCTCCTTCTTTGTATTTATGTTGGTTTTCTGCTTTTAGTTTGCTTCTTTTGTACGTTTAAGCTCTTTTGACCTTGTAATTTAAAAAGGAACAAAGAAACATGCTTTTCCGACATTAGTACCGAAAAGGGTTGATTTTACGCCGTATTTGATATAATTTATATATGTTGTATTTTACGCACATCAGATTCAAAAGATTGTTGATTCATGGTAAATTTACCAGGCGTATAGTAGAGGCAACACTACCTCCTAAGTTAAAGCCTCTCACCAACATACACAGGTACGATGGTACAAACGAACTTGATGACTATTTACATGCCTTCAGGGGTGTAGATCAAGTGGGAAGATGGTCCATGCCTACATGTTGCCACATGTTTATGCAAACCTTGACAGAAAGAGCCAAGCTATGGTTTGATAGCCTCCTAGATGGGAGTATTATCAGCTCTGAGGAACTTTGTGACAAGTTCCTTAGGAATTTTGACCAACAAAAGAAGGTCATCAAAAATCAAAATGAAATAATGCACATCAGACATAGAGATAGTGAGAGAGTGGATCAATATATGGAGAGGTTCATTTAAAAAAACATGAACATCAAAGGTGTCCCCGTGGTTATGAAGATCAGAAGTTTCATCAACTGTTTGAAACACATACAATTGTGTGAGAAACTTGGGGGGAGATTTCCTAGGGACCTTTTATGGGTTGATGGATAAAGTCAGAGCCTTTGTGAGGGGAGAAGACACTAGCAGCAAGGCGAAAGAGCTAGTCTCCGGTTCCTGGGGGCCAAGTGTACCATCAAGGCTACCCGATAAAGGTACTTCCTATCCCCAGAGCAAAGTTCTAATATGATAGACCCAAAAAAACTTTCTCCCCTTACAAGCCTAAGGGGAAGAACACCACCTTACTATGATACTTTCACCCATCACTCAAAAACTTCTTAGTGCGATACTTGCAACTAAGAGAGTGAAAAATTCTTTCCCAAAACCCTCTCTCATAAATTCGGGACCAAAGTGTTTCCCTAATGAATGCTATGAGTCCCACAAAGGATGTGGGCACAAAATCGATAATTGTATGTACTTGAATAGAGAAATCAAGTTAGTAGTCAAAACGAGGAAATTGTCCCACTTATAAGGGAAATCATGGAGGGGGGATAAGAAAGGAAAAAAGGTAAAACAGGAGGACAAAAAGAGAGGGTTTGTTAACATGATACGAAGAAGAGACGAAGACTTATAGCCCCGTATGGTTAAGGCCAAGATCCTGGTAGCCCAAGACTGCATGAAGGCTCACATCCTAATGCCTCACCTGGAGGACTAGGAGGTCCAAAAGATTCCACTGAGTATATCAGTTGAGATTACAGGGCACATAGTAGCAAGAATACACGTGATGGAGGAAGTGGGGTGGAGGTGATATATGAACATTGCATTGTCATGTTCGATTGAAATATAAGGGACAAGTTAGAAGAGGATTCCATGCCTCTGGTTGGTTTCAACAATAGTGTTTCCCTCCCCCTGGGGAAAATAAGGCACCACTCTTCACAGTAGGGGATGTGGGGAGGTACATAACTATAAAGCTCGTATTCTTCGTTATCAGATCACCCTCAAAATACAATGCAATCTTGGGTAGACCTGTTATAGAAATGTTAAAAGCCCAAGTGTCCACCCCCCACGAGGCACTAGTCTTCCAAACTACAAAAGGACTGGCCTGGGTCAAATCATCTTATGTAATGGCAACCTCAGTCTCGAAGAAAGAAGTGAAAGAAAAGGCAAAAGAGGGAGGTATAATAGAGTGGGTCCTTAACGGGAGGTCCCTAGAATAGGTGATTCGAGTGGGATCACAACTAAGTGACATATGTAAAAGCGCATTAAAAGAGCTACTATTGTACAACATCGATGTCTTCCCATATCAATAGAGTGATATGTGAGGCATACCAAAAAACCTGACAAAACACAAGCTCAACACCCACAGATGGATCCAGCCTATATAGCAAAAGAAGAGAAGTATGGGCCCCTAGAAGAGCAGGGTCGCATGTGAAGAGACACGAAATTGTTAAAAGCAAGGTTTGTAAAGGAAGTCTGATACCCCACCTAGATAGCAAACCCAGTTGTGGTAAGAAAACTAGATGGAGGGTGGAGGATATGTGTAGACTACAAGGATTTGAACAAGGTCTGGAATATTGAAGCCTTCTGGCAGGGCTAAGACTGGCCGAAAGAGTTAAGGCCCGGAATATTGAAGCCTTCTCCGACTCCGAACTGGTCATCAAACAATTCAACGAAGAATATGACGTGGAGGATGAAACCATGGTGGAGTATGTTGCAAAAGTCAAAGAGCTAGCAGTATCTTTCTCAACCTTTAAGCTCAGCCATGTGTCTCGTGGGCAAAATAGAAAAATCGATGCCCTGAGCAAACTAGCCTCTGTAGCTTTCGAGCACTTAGCTAAATAAGTAAAGCTAGAGGTTTTGATGACTCTGTCAATATCCCACAAGGAAGTGTCAACGATTGAGGTAGGAGGGGATAAGTGGATGCCCCTATCCTAAAGTACCTAAAAGTAGGGATCCTCCCAGACGACGAATAAACCACAAGAAAGGTTTGGGTTAAGGTACTACAATAGGAAGTAATTGAAGACCTATTGTACCGTAGGTGCTACCTGGGTGGCTGGGTCCTTCCCTCAAGTGTGTAAATGATGAAGAGGCAAACTATGTCATCAAGGAAAAACATGAGGGGATTTGTGGTATGCACTTAGGCCCTAATACACTCGTGGCCAAGGCTATGAATATTGGTTTCGTTTGGCATGGAATGTACAATAGCACCATAGAGGAGATCAAAAAGTGTGACAACTGGCAAGTTCATGTTCCCATTACCCACTAACACAAGCGTCCAATGATCTGTATGAGTACATCATGCCTATTCTAGAAGTGGGCCATCGATATAGTAGGCCCTTTCCCGAAGAGGCGGGGGGTGTCAAATACTTGGTGGTTGCTATTGACTACTTCACAAAATGGGTAGAGGCAAAACCCCTGGCAAAGATCACCAAGGGGAAAATGAAAAGGTTTGTCTTAGTCAACATACTATGTAGGTTTGGGATCACCCACTCCATTACTAGCGACAACGGGGTGCAATTTACAGGAAAACCTTTCAATCCTTGTTGCCAACGGATGGACATACAAAAAATATTTACCTCCGTAGCTCACAACCAAAGCAACATACTGGTCAAGCGAGTAAATCAGAGCATAGTCGTGGGGATCAAAAGCAGGTTGGGGATAAAGAAGAAAGGGTGGCTAGAAGTATTACCATATGTCCTGTTATCGAACAACATCAAATGTGAAAACCCCTTTTAGTCTCACATACGAGACAAAAGCAGTAATACCAGTAGAAATTGGATCCCCAACCATGTGAATGAGGCTAAGAGGGGAATAAAACAACAAGGATTTAAGAACGAACCTCAACATGCTGGAGGAGAAAAGAGAGATTGCTACAATATGAGAACCAGAGTGTAAGAGACAGCTCGAGAAGTATTACAACTCTCGAATGAAGAATCTTAAACTGGTCCCTAGAGATCTAGTCCTCATGGACAATGAAGCAAGCCTTCAGGAAAGCAGCGGAAAGCTAGGACCCAAGCAGGAAGGTCCTTATAGAATTACTTGGGCTAATGGAAAATGGGCATGTAAGTTGGAAACATTAGAAGGGAAAGAGGTCCCTAGGACCTGGAATCTAATGCAACTCTGTAAGTACTACACTTGAAGGAGCTAAAGGAAGGAAGGAAAAACTATTTTGACACAACAAGGATATTAAAGGAAAGGTGGAACAGGGGCCGCATGCCCAATTTTTGATGATCTAGATGAAATATTTACTCCTGTTTCATTCCTCACTTTTGAAAAAATCTGTATCAATTTCGCTTTTTATGCAACGTTATCTTAATATCCATCTAACTCTGAAATTTGTGACAATATGAAATGATATATTAACCACATAAAAAGGGGAAGGAACCATGGAAGATATGCCTACTGGTCCAACCCCATAGCAACGTGCACACCAGCATAACAACTATGCTAAAAGCCCAGCCGTGGGGCAAGGACAAGGTCGACTATGTTCAAATAACAAAAAAGAAGCCTTTTGTTAAGAAGTTTACAACTCCCGGCAAGGTTACAATCTAACAGTTTCATCCAAAAAAAATACTTCATACAAGCAAAATGGAGATAAAGAAAGTCAATGATAAATAACATCAAAGAAAAAAAGGTACAAAGTATTTTCATTAAACGACTCCCACAATGGGAAGACTTTACAACTTAATAGGAAGTTACAAACGAGCAAATCAAAATACAAAATACCAATATCAGGGAAACATGAATGATCCTTAAAGCTCGGCAACCAGAGAAGCCTTGCATACGATAAAAGCAACATCTACAACATAAGAGAAAAGAACAACATGGCAACAAAAGGAACAAGTAGACAAAGGTCAATACATATCAAAACCTAATCAGCAAGGCAAGGCCAATCAAAATCAGTACTCAAGGTCCTCAAAACAAGCACCCCGAGGCCCTGACACAAAGGCCATTACATAATGGTATCAAAGTTAACATTGTTTAGGTTACAACCACATCGAACTACTTGTTCAAGTAAATATTGTTTAAAAGATAGCACACACTAAAGGCTTCAAAGAGATGGAGTGTGATCAGAAGATCCCGAAGCAGGGAGATGGAACAGAGATTTGAGTTCAAGACGAAACACACCTGGGTTAGTAGATAATTGCTCTAGAATGGGGGGGGGGACCCACTGGGTTAACTCCTCTTGGGTTCTAAGTAGTTGTTTCTTAGCTTTTAAAGCATTCTTCGGGTTCTTTTTCCTGCTTATACCCAGAGAAGAGTATATGTATCCATCCTTCAAACCCTGCTGGTACCCAACATCCCTACATGCCTCATATACTTTGGTGAGCAAGTTGGAATATTCATGTTTTCCTATGAGATGAGTAACCAGCCGACCAAAGACCTGAGACACTAATCAATGCCTCTCTGCAGTGAGCTTTTGGTTATCTTCTTGAACCATCAACATCTTCGATTGAAGATCTTCCAAGTCAAGAGAAGCATATGTGGCACAAACTTGGTAAAACTTGAAATCTTCCTCTAGCCTCTCTCGACCCCTGACCAAACGATTACGCACCTCTTCCCAACTAGCCTCTTTCTCATGCAAGAGTATCTCCAGATGATGGAAAATTTTAGACACCTTAGACAATTCATCCTGCAAACAACAAAAAAAAATCCAAGGGTAAGCAACACAACAATAGGGGGTGAGAGCGGATACAACCAAAACAAAAAAAAAACATACTATTTTTAGGGCAAGTAACCTCTCGGCATTAATGGCCCGTGACTGGAGAGAAACAACATGAGATTGAGATGTGGTCTACTAGTTCATCAGATCCTCCTTCTCTTTTTCCAACACTTTCACACGAGAAAACATCCCCAGTCCTTTACTCCTTTGTTGAGGCCTTCACATAATGTCAAACAGTACTGGTCTTCAAAGACCCGAGGATCCAAAGAAAAATCGATGTACTTCTAGGCTGCATGGATGGAGTTCAGCATAAAATCATGGGCTAACTCGCCAGTATTGATGATGGTTGAAGAAGTGATCATCCAATCAGGAACAAGAGGAAGACTATAACTCTCCTGGATGAGACGAGCTGGAAGGGAGACATCAACTGGTGTGGGATCCAAGGGAGCTTCATCCCTGAATGACAACTTAAAGGGAGAGGAATTAGTATCAGCGGGAGCGAAACCCAAACCCTTCGCTAGGTTCTTTGACATCACAGAGGGGGAATAAAAAAAGAACCTTAGGAGGGGCGTAAACAAACTCTCCTGATAAAAAAAAGAAGGGGATGGAGAGCACAAACACAAAAGCATAAACACCACAACTTAAGAAGATGCACAAATAAGCATAAAAAAACAACTTACATAGACAATTTTCAAAACATGATAAATGGAGGGTGTAGAAACCTCCAAATGCTTGGAGAGGGAGCCCATACCAGGGGCCCGAGGAGCTTCTAAAATAGTTCGAGTAGGAGGTTGCTCATTTTGGTTACTAGCACTTCGAAGGTGGTGGTGAATGCTTCGACCTTCAACGGCTTGCTTTTTCACACCAACAAAAATGGATGACACATTCTTTCACTTATGAACCAGAGGAATCTCAACCTCTTCTTCCCCACTGCTGGCATTCTCAATGTGCGGGAAATTATAAAAGCCTTTAGAGGCATGACGAGTAGAAGGTTCAGGCGAAGGGGTCCCACTATAAGGGGAAACACCCATCTCTGGGTTCTCCTCCTGGTTCAGGTCACCACAAGTAAAGACCAACTTCTTAGCGTCTCCTTGCAGCATGTCCCATAACGATAATTCTGCAAAAGGGGGACATAGACACATGATCAACATAACAGAAAGGTAAAATCTTTCCACTAAAAATGCTAGGGTGATAGGGCAAAAGCGAGCTAACACCACCCAGAACCAGGACCTCCTCAAGGAAGTTAAACACATGAGTAGGATTTTCACAAAGACATTTCCACAAGGCAGACTCACCGAAGCGACTGATGGAGGTTCATCCTTGATAGGTAAGGAAGGATCATGAAAAGGAAGAGCTTTAGGCAATACGTGAGAGGAAACAAAGATGAAATGATTTTCCACTCCTTGGGATGAGTCAATGTGGGTATAAAGGAGTAGCAAGGGGTGAAACACTGTCCTTTCACTTCTTAAAGGTAAACTGTAACAACCCGCTTTTGGAAAGTCAAAGTACAAGTCAAAGTCAAAGGAAGAAAAGATTGCTAATTGCGATCTGTCACTCCTTCCTTAACTAATGGCTGTGCTTCTTGACTTGTAATTGAATTCTATTATTTGTTTGCTTTTGTTGTATTATGTGGAGTACTTGTTAATAATCGAGGTTTAATCGCATGTTTAATCGCTAATCGACTTATCGTTATCGCATCGCAACTCGAATTATGTGATATGGCTATTGTTTTATGTGTGTATACTATTATGAGTTACTTGTGCATGTTATGTTTATGTTGAGGTGATTAATCGCAATCGCAACTCTATCGCAACGCAATCTAATCGCAAACGCTAAACGCAAGTTATTTATAGTGATTGTATGTTAGATATAGTAGTTAGGTTATTTGTGTAACTAATGGGTAATACTATCGCATCGCTCACTCGAAACGCATCGCAACCTTCAACATGCAAAACGAAACATCGAAACGCAACTCGCCGGAGCCACTCGATCAAATGACTATTCGATCGAATGGTCATCCAAACGGATGACCATCCGATCGGATGGCCATCTGATCCGTTCCAGGTGCCACTTTCCTCTTTTGGCAACCTATAAATACCCCTGTCACATCACCAACAGCGATGTGACAGCTCTCTCTCTCTCGTTCGACCCGCGTTCCAGACCTTCTTTCTCTCGATTCCTCGCGATTCTTGTAAGTTTTCAACTCAAATCTTGTACTTCTATGATCTACACGCACTTCTTCATCATTTTCACCTTTGAATCTTCACTTTTAACCGTGAAATCCGCGGATTTGAGGTGTTCTAGGGTGATGTCATCATGGAGTTCTTATGAACTTCAAGCTTTGGCCTCATTCCACCAAGAACAACTCAGATCTACATGATTTCCACATGATTTAACACTATTTTCATCTGGATCTAAACATTTTCATGGTTAAAAGGATTGAAAGACGGCTTGTAACTTTCTTTCAACTCTTTTACACTCAATGCACTCAAAACCGATAGAATTGAAGCTAGTTCAGGCCTTCTACTTGTGTTCTAGTGAAGTGTCGGTCCAAGATCTGATTCCTATCAACGAGACAACCGACTTCGGGTTGAACACGAACAACCATCGTGAACTGTTAACTGGTTCAGATTGGGGTGATTCCCATTCGATCGGATAACCTGGGTCCGATGGGGTTCTCGTTGTTTAACACGTTGTCTTATCGTCTCGATCAAACCGCAAAACCTTCAAAATTTTCAAGTTGCAAAACGATCAGGTTGGGGGACGGATTGCCATCCGATCGGATTGCACTTAGACTTCAACACTTAAACTTTTTGCAAATTTTCAAAGATCATTAGTTTCTAACGGATTGCCATCTGATCGGAAGACCATCCGATCGAATGAAAACCTTGCTGTGAACTTGTTCTCACAAAGTGTCCTGCCGATCGGATCGCTATCCGATCGAACAAACCGTTCGATCGAACGACCTGAAAGGTAGAGATACTTCTCTGTTTTCAAAATGCTACAACGAAAACTTCAAAGTCACATCATATACAAACACATCCATCCCAAACGAATGCCAATCCAATCGAATGGCCATCCGAACGGATGACCATCCAAACGGATTGTCATTCGATCAAATGACCATCCGTTCGGATCGCCATCTGATCGGATGACCATTCGTCACTTGGTTCACTTTTCACCGTTTAACGCACCGTTCATTCGCTTATGCTATCGTAAACTGTTCAGGCTAATCACTCTAGTGCTCCCTTCAATCCATTAACTACCATCGTTGTGAGTATACTCGATCCCTTTTTGCTTTTAGCACCTTTTGGGTGTTACATACGTTACTTATATCCAATCACATCGAATCACACAACGCAAACACTTTTATACGCTGACCGTTACTGCATGTTATACGTGTTACTCAATGAATGCTTGTATGTTATGTTAACATAGTGATTGTTGCCTGACGCCTTAGCAACGATAATACTATAGTTTGGACTCAGCACCTGTCGTGGACAGGGGTTGTTAAGGTTATTTCTTCACGTGTCACAGTGGTGATATGTGTTGCGCATTCTACAACTCGCAGTTATGTCTGTGCATATTTCATTGTCGAGAACCTACTAGCTTCACATTATACATGTCATGCTGGAATTGAGCTAGGGTGGAGTCTAGATACAAACAAAAACAATTTATATTTGAGTTGTCGAAACAGAACTACTTGTCTTTGAATTGTCTGCAATAGCTATGCTACTTATTATGTCATGGTATGGGACGTGATGCTTAAATAATTGGTAATCGTAGTTGTTATGGAAACTCCTGGACAATCTGTTTCGCTCAGTGCCGCGCCCCGATGTTTCCGTCGTCGGTTAGGGTGTGACAGATTGGTATCGGACCCATAACTATAGGGAATTAGGCAAGACTCGACCTAGTCTGGGAATTAACACAATAGTTAATTACTTCATGGGCCACAAGAATTCTTCCAATGATGGGATTAAGTACAGGCCCACCCATAAATGAATGGACCCGAACTAGGGATGACTTGACGATGAGGGACACCCAATGGGCTCCTTCGTCTGGGCTTATAGATTCCAACTATGAGTTGGGCCCAAGTCCACAACAATATACTTTTATTACTGGACTGTACGAGTGGGACCCGGTCAAAGGTTTTTGGTTTTCCTGCTCATAAGCATAGGATGTGATTACTGTTCCAATTAAGGCGATGGTGATGTGATCGATCATTAGCATTAAATGCTCCACACTCGTCGGCCGTCTGGGAGCCTATAAACCTGTGTAAAAGGAGTTGGCTTACTTAGAAGGAAAGCATACATTAATGAGGAAGATATTAAAAGATCCCCTAAAGGGGACATGCCTTTCAAAGACACCGGGGCAATCCTGTCAAGTGGAACATTCCTCTGAATTCTGAGGAGAGAGAAAGAACCTTGTACATTGGGCATCATCGATAGAAGCGAGGATGAAGATCAGAAGGAGGTAAGTTATCACAAAACACACACTAGAAACTGAGAAAAAGCTCTCAAGCACATTGAATTCTCACACTCAATTCTGAGATCTTAACCATAACATTCCGACCAACCTAGTACCCTCATTTACTATCAATTTAGTCCAAGGCACGAGGCTTATTCTCATGCTGGAGCTTGGTCACGGACTTTCCCCCGTGCTCTTCATGACGAGGCTAACGTGGTTCTTTTTGTAAGTTAGTGCTGGTAAGCGGTGAACGTCAGTGGGTCTTTAGCGACAGACACGTCATTTGTTCACTTGGGATTCGATAAAATACACAAATACATAAACAATTGAAGGCCTCACTTCTGGGTCTTAGCTTTCATTTATGTATCAGACCATATGTTTGTGAGTAATTTCATATGTGATAATATAGTACCCTAGGATGAATGACTGTCAATTTTACCGACATATATTGTGAAGTCGTCCCGAGAGCTCGTTTCCAACAAATTATTTGCAATGAAAAACCGACAGGATTGTAGTGACAATTACCGACCGGTGTCTATAGGATTTGTGAATGGTGGAGTTGTCTACAATGTGTGTTTTGTCTACAAATTTTAAGAAGTGTTGTGGGCATTGGACGAGTTATATTAATGGCTGAGATTAAATAGGGGCATTTTGTAATATGTGTTATATAATTATTGGATTAAGGGTATAAAGGTAGATTCACTGTGTCTTAAATTCAAGAAACCCACATGCAAGTTACTTTTTGAACATCAATAACTTTTTTTATACTTAATTTGTTTTTTGAAAAAAGTTACTCCATAATAACTAGCGGTTTTTATCTTTAATATGAGTAACATATTATTATACATATCAAAATTTACGTTTCAATGTATGTCTTTTAAAGTTTAGATAATATGTTTAGGGAGTGGTGTGTTTTACAATGAGGAATTGTGTGTTATAAGGTGTTTGGGTGAGCGTATGTGTTTTAAAGTTTGGATGATCTATTTTAAGGAATGGTGTGTTTTATCAAATCTGATAAAACACCATTTGATCATTGCAAAACATGTATAACAAAATATCTACCAAATCAAAAATAATAAAACACCATACGAATAAATAAACATCGTACATGCAGTTAAAACGCTATGCGAAAAAATAAACATTGGCACTGCATGTAACAAACGCAAAATACACTGTCACATAAACACACTTTGTATTAGACATTGAAGTTAAATAAAGTTCCAACGAATTTTAAATTTTTGGGAACGTATATGAGGCTGCCTGCGATAAAGATGATAAAACGAATGGAAGATTGTAGTGGGTTTTTAGGATCGTATTATCAGCGGAATTTCATGAAAAATATCACATAATTAAAACTAATTAAAGTATCAGTTCCATAATTAACCTACTTTTACAATTAATATTCTAACTGCGTTGCAAAAAAATATAAATGTCATGTATCATTCATCTAAGGCTTCTTATCTCACACCCTGACCGATGGTGGAAACATCGGGGCGTGGCACTAGGTGAACCAGATTGCTCAAGAGATCCATAACAACTAAATGTTAACAATATTTTTATGGTCAATTATCCCATACCAATCAACAAATATTCGACAATTAATTATTACAGATAATGAGATTCTCTCAAACAAAACAAGTTCGACAACCTAGATTTTCTAATTGATGTAGTTTCTAGACTGCCTATCTTGATTCTACAAAAGATCAGCAAACAAAGCATCTTAGACGCCTGTCACATACGTTAAAATAAAGTCAATACACATAGTGTAAAGGTGAGCATACAAGTTTAATAGCATAGTATAGCGAAAGCATTTACGCATAACCAGCATGTAACACGAGTAATGTGAAGCAAGTAAGCTATCGACAATGACATGTGAAACCGACATAACTGCGAGTTGTAGAATGCGCAACACATTATCACCACTGTGACCATGTGAAGTAAAACCCTTAACAACCCCTTTCCACGACAGGTGCTGCGTCCAAACTATAGTACTATCGTTGCTAAGGTGTCAGACAACAATCACTGTGTAAACATAACATACAAGCATTCATCGAAACACGTATCACATGCAAGAGCGATTAGCGTTAAAAGTGTCTACGTTGTGTGTTGATGTGATTTGGTATAGGTAACGTATGTAACACCCAAAAGTGCGTTAAGCAAAAAGGGATCAAGTATACTCACAGAGCGTGTTTAGTAAATAAACACAATCTTGGATTGAAGGGAGCGCGTGAAAGATTAGCCTGATCACAGAACGATAGCGTAAGCGTTGAATAGCGTGTAACAGTGCGTTAGGTGAGGTGAGTGATCGGATGATGATTCGATTGGATGACCGTCCGGACGGATGGTCATCCGGGCGGATGACCATTCGGTCGGTTGGTCATTCGATTGAGGGAGTTTGAACTTTTGAAGTTTTTGTTTTAGTATAAATAGAGTCATTCGATCGGATGGATGGTCGTTCAATCGGATGGCTATTCGATTGAAAAGCTGATATTCTTTGAAGTTTTGAAAATTAGTTTAAGTGTTGAACTTATAAGGCAAGTCACCTGGTCGAATAGTCATTCGATCGGATGGTCATCCGATCGGATGGCTATTCGATCGAGCAACCTTTGGTTTGAAAACTTTGTAAAATCAGTTAAGTTAAAAGTTTTGTGGTTTAACCGAGACGGCATGATGACGTCTTAAACAATGGAAACTACACCATGTTTACCTCAGTCGATCGGATGGGAATCACCCCGTTCGATCAGACTTAACTATTCAAGATGAAGTCTCATGTTTAACCCGTGAATCGGTCGTCTTCTTCGGTGGAAATCCGTTCCCAGACCGGTTCTCACTAGAGTGTGAGTAAAGAGCCTGAATGAGCCTAGATTCCATCAGTTTTTGAGTAAAAAGTGAAGAATGTTGAAGAAAAGTTTGAAAACAGTGGAAAGTGTTTAGATCTCGTGAAGATTCGTGTTAAATAGTATGGAAATCCTTTAGATCCGGACTGTTCTTGGTGAGATGAGGTCACACTTCAGTGTTCATAGGAACCCGAGGTGACATCACCCTAAAACACCCAAATCATGTGATTTTGCGGTGAAAAGTAGTGATTCGATGGAGAAGATGATGAGAAAGTGTGTGCTGATGATGGAAGTACAAGATTTAGGGTGAAAACTTCGAACTCAAGGGGCTTGCGGTATCTATCGGCGTAACTCTTTTGACGACTCCGCGCTTTTAAGAGATTGTCTCGTATCTGGAGGATCTTGTCAGTCGTTTCTTGCAATAACTCAGGACCGGTAATTTGCGCATCTCCGATCTTGTGCCATACAATAGGTGATCGACATTTTCTTCCATATATTGCCTCAAATGGTGCCATTTGAATGCTAGAGTGATAACTGTTGTTGTATAAGAACTCGACTAAAGGTAAATGCGAATCCCAATTACCACCAAAATCTATGACGCACGAACGAAGCATGTCTTCAAGGTGCGAATCGTGCGCTCAGTCTGACCGTCGGTCTGGGGATGGAAAGCGGTACTGAGATTAAGAGTAGTACCGAGAGCGGTTTAAAAATTTTCCCAAAGGCGCGAGGTAAATCGACCATCGCGGTCAGAGATGATATCACGAGGTGTCGCATGTCGACAAATAACTTCGTCAGTATAGATTCGTGCTAATCGTTCAACCTTATAGTCTTCTCGTATCGGCAGAAAGTGGGCAGATTTAGTAAGACGATCAATGATAACCCAAATGCTATCGTGACCTAATGGCGTGCGAGGAAGTTTCGTAATGAAATCCATAGCTATACTCTCCCATTTCCACATAGGGATCTCGGGTTGTACGAATAAGCCAGAGGGTCGTTGTTGTTCAGCCTTGACTTTGGAACAAGTCAGGCACTTTGAAATGTAGAGAGTGATATCCTTCTTCATTTCAGACCACCAGTACTTGGCACGGAGGTCCTGGTACATCTTGTCGGCACCGGGATGAATGGAATATCGTGATTTGTGGGCTTCAGTCAGCAATATCTCCCGCAGGTTATTGCGACCGGGGATCCAGATGCAATCGAGATAGTAATAGATACCGTTCGATTTGGTGACAAGTTGGGTTTTAGCACCGCACTTCTTCATTTCCTCTTTCAAGCTATTCTCAATGAAGCATGCGTGCTGAGCGTCATGAATTAGAGCTTCGAGGTCGTGTTGAGCTTGAACAATACGAACGCTAAGCAAATAGCTTCGTCGGCTAGGAGCGTCGGCAACGACATTTGCTTTGCCTGGGTGGTAGCGAATCTCACAGTCGTAATCGTTGAGAAGTTCAACCCATTTGCGTTGGTGCATATTCAGTTCTTTCTGGTTCAAGATGTGTTGCATGCTCTTATGGTCGGTGAAGACCGTACACTTGGTACCATAAAGGTAGTGTCACCAAATCTTTAACGCAAAAACAACTGCACCGAGTTCGAGATCATTGGTTGTATAGTTCTTCTCGTGGATCTTGAGGTGAAGAGAAGCGTACGCGATAACCTTGTCCCGTTGCATAAGAACACAACCAAGCCCAAGGTTAGAGGCATCGTAATAGACTACAAAGTCATCGTTTCCATCGGGTAACGCGAGCACGGGAGCATTGCAAAGCATACGCTTGAGAGTTTGAAAGGCTTCCTCTTGTTCGGTTCCCCAAACAAAAGGCCTGTTTTTATGCGTCAGAGAGGTAAGCGGGACGGCAATTTTAGAGAAATCAGAGATGAATCGTCGGTAATAACCCGCCAATCCAAGAAAAGAACGAACTTGGGACGGGGGTTTTTGGTTTAATCCAGCTTGTAACTGCTTCAATCTTCGCGGGATCGACGTGAATACCTTGACTATTGACGATGTGACTGAGGAATTGAACCTCCTCAAGCCAAAATTCACACTTGGAGAACTTGGCCTAGAGGCGATTCCCTTGGAGAAGCCCGGTTTTCGACTTCGAATAGATCAGGATATCATCGAGAAACAAGATGACAAAGCGGTTGAGAAAGGGTTTACAGACGCGATTCATCAAATCCATGAAAACCGCGGGTGTGTTGGTAAGTCCAAAGGGCATAAGGACGAATTCATAGTGGCCGTAACGGTTCGAAAAGTGGTTTTAGGGGTATCTTTCTCTTGAATTCGTAACTGATGATAACCAGAGCGTAAATCGATCTTGGAGAAACATGTAGCGCCTTGCAATTTGTCAAACAAATCATCGATTTGGGGTAAGGGATAGCAATTCTTGATAGTAAGCATGTTGAGTTCCCTATAATCGATGCACATTCGGAACGATCCATCCTTCTTTTTGACGAAAAGGACAGGTGCGCCCCAAGGAGATGTGCTAGGGCGTATGAAGCCTTTATCAAGCAATTCCTGGAGTTGACTTGAAAGTTCGCGCATTTCGGACGGAGCGAGGCGATAAGGAGCTTTAGCGACAGGGTTAGCTCCATGAATGAGCTCGATATGAAAATCAATATCACGACTCAGGGGTAAACCAGGTAAATCGTCAGGAAAGACAGTAGGAAAATCACGAACCACAAGTACCTTTTCCATTGGCTTCTTTTCCTTTTCCTTCGCTACCACGATGTGTGCCAAGAAAGCCTTGTATTCCTTGCGGAGATACTTGCTTGCTTGAAGGCACGACATGAGTTTAAGTTCCTTTGAAGATACTTCACCATAGACACAGAGTTGATCACCATTCGCGAGAGAGAAGCGAATCATCTTATCGAAACAAACGACTTCAGCACGATTTTCGCGAAGAAAATCCATGCCTACTATGATATCGAAACTACCGAGCTGCATCGGGATAAAATCGATCGGGAAAACGTGATTGTTGAGTTCAAGAGTACAATCACGGAGAACAGAACTAACGGTGACGGTTCTTCCGGTGGCAATTTCTACGTCGAACGTCGTTGGGAGGTTAGCACGTTTACGGTTTAGGATCTTTTCGAATTCAAACGACACAAAACGGTTATCGGCTCCAGTATCAAATAAACACGAAGCATAAATACCGTTAACGAGAAACGTACCATTGACAAAATTGTTGTCAGCTTGAGCCTGGCGGACGTTGATGTTGAATGCTCTGCCGCGGCTGCTTGTTGCTGTGGTTGTTGCTGCTGTTGCTGAGGCTGCTGCTGTTGATGTTATTGCTGTTGCTGCGGTGGTTGTTGCGGCTCTTGTTTCACAACTCAGTTTGGGCAGACGTTGGCGAAGTGGTTAGGGTCACCACATGCGAAGCAGGCTCGTGCATGAGCAGCGGGAGCAGGAGCTGCTTGGTTACCCTGAGGAGCTGGCAGTGCAGGAGGAGCTTGAACTTGAGCTTGCTGATGAGGACTAGTGCGATAGTTCACGGTAAAGTGTCCGTAGAGGTTGTAGTGGACACAGAAACGGCAAGCGATCCCAACCGGATGATGGTAAGTACAAGTAGGACACAAGGGATGAGGACCAGTGTACGCACGTTTTGCAGGCGGTGCGTTGGTCACGGGTGCTGCTACTTGGCGGTTCTGGTTCTGAGGTTGGGTAGGAACAGCATTGAGAGGAGCGGCGGTAACAGCACAGTTCTTATTGTTATTGTTGCTCTTGCGCTTGCGGCGTGAAGAATTCGATCCTTGAGATGTGGCGGTTTCAGAAGCGGGAGTAGTGGTGACTTGATGAAGACTTTTGGTGGTGTTCTTGAAGTAACCAGCTAAAACTCACTTATTATTGATCTCAGCGGCGAGTTGGTAAGTCTCTTCAATGGTAGTAGTCTTGGCTGCTTGGACAAAATCGGCAACACAATCAGGTAGAGCGCTAATGTATTTCTTGATTGTGATGTCGGGAGTTGAGACGTGGCCAGGACAGATGATGCTAAGCTGCTTAAAGCGAGCAGTGAGACCAGCATTGTCACCACCTTCTTGCTTGATATTCCAAAACTTGTTTTCCAGCTTCTGGAGTTCATGTGGGGGACAGAAATCTTTCATCATGACTTCCTTCAGTTCCTCCCAGGAGAGTCCATAGGCTGCATCGTTCCCACGCCTATTTCGCTCCGCAGTCCACCAATCCAGAGCCCTGGACTGAAAAACTCCAGTTGTGTTAATAGTGCGGAGGTTGTCTGGACATCCGCTTTGACGAAGAGTGACTTCAATCGAGTCAAACCACTGAAACATGGCGCTGGGCACATCTTCACCAGTGAAGTCCTTAGGGCCACAGGCCTTGAATTGCTTAAAGCTGAACGGCGCTCTAGAGGAGTCGCTTTTTGATTTAACAGAGGAGCTGCTCTTCACCTCATTAATTTCGCTAACGATATGCGGTATGACTTTTGCCATCTCTTTGGCGATGAGAGAAACGATGCGCTTGTCATCTCTGCTTCTCTGAGTGTTGCGGCGAGTGTGAGAGCCAAAAGAATGCATTGTCTGCAGCAGACATCGTCATACGATTCAGACGGGATACAATCGAATCTCTCCATACCAACATACTTAGTATTACTAGATAAAGCATCAGGAACACGTCTAACACATAGGCACATAGTCACGTAGGCACATAATCCACATAAGCACGTAAGCACATAAGCATAGAAGCACGTAAAGCATAGAAGCACGTATTCAACTATATTTTGCACGTATTCTCCTACATATGTTGCACGTATTTACCTATCATTCAAGTCCGCGAAGCGCGTTTGAGAGTGCGAGTGCGAATAGCGATAGCGAGTAACATAGCATGCGAGAGTTCATAGAGTAGCTGCGATTTGTTCGTGTTTTGAGATATAAGTGTAGTGCGAGTTTTTCTCGCTTAACAGAGCGGCGAACGAAAAGCGAATAAGTCTCCAAAAATCGAAACATGTGAACATACAAAACCACATAAAACACATAAAATTGATAATTCACAGAGTCAGCGGTTGCGAATTCAGAATCGAAACAGAATGTCTTGGGTTCATCGAAACATGTCTACACACCCAAGTGATTCGACTATTCACAACGACTTCGAGTACACGCTTTGGCCTAATAGACTGTGCTCTCTCACCGACATACGGTGAACGACACTCATCCTTTTGGTTATTACGCGAATTGAGTCGTTGGAATCCATCAGGACTTTGGTGAGAGTTTTGTAATCCATAGTAGAGAGCGGAACAAGTCATTAAGATGCGGGTATCACCCCTAACTTAACAACTTCATTCCTGTTTGTGTGGAAACCACGAAATAGAGGCGGAGAATTTCGTCGAGATATGGATTTCACTCCTGACTCAATGCAAATTCTCATGTTTAATAGTAAAAATGCGCGCAGAGTGAGCGATTTTATCGAGAGTTTACGGTTTTGACACCTAATCTCGACCAAATCACTCGGTTGTGTCATGCGAGTGTTTTCGAAAATCGTGTGTGTTGCTAGCCTTAGGAAAGGCCTAGTAGTAGTGTTCGACCATAGGAAAGGCCGATAGAGTGTAGTATGTTCGCGAGTTCGAGAGAGAGTAACAGAAATAGGCTCGTGCAGAACCCCTACTAGGTTCGCACAAGGCGGTCCGTTGGTACTTATACTATAGACTAGGTCAATTCTAAGACGACGACCCGGACTAGATCGTGTCTTGCCTAATTCCCTATAGTTATGGCTCTGATACCAATCTCTCACACCCTGACCGATGGCGGAAACATCGAGGCGTGGCACTAGACGAACCAGATTGCTCAAGAGATCCATAACAACTAAATGTTACCAGTATTTTTAAGGTCAATTGTCCCATACCAATCAACAAATATTCGACAATTAATTATTACAGATAAGGAGATTCTCTCAAACAAAACAAGTTCGACAACCTAGATTTTCTAATTGATGTAGTTTCTAGACTGCCTATCTTGATTCCACAAAAGATCAGCAAACAAAGCATCCTAGATACCTGTCACATACGTTAAAATAAAGTCAATACACATAGTGTAAAGGTGAGCATACAAGTTTAATAACATAGTATAGCGAAAGCGTTTACGCATAACCAGCATGTAACACGTAGTAATGTGAAGCAAGTAAGCTATCGACAATGACATATGCAACCGACATGACTGCGAGTTGTAGAATGCGCAACACATTATCACCACTGTGACCATGTGAAGTAAAACCTTTAACAACCCCTGTCCACGACAGGTGCTTAGTCCAAACTATAGTACTATCGTTGCTAAGGTGTCAGGCAACAATCACTGTGTAAACATAATATATAAGCATTTATCAAAACACGTATCACATGCAAGAGCGATTAGCGTTAAAAGTGTTTGCGTTGTGTGTTGATGTGATTTGGTATAGGTAACGTATGTAACACCCAAAAGTGCGTTAAGCAAAAAGGGATCAAGTATACTTATAGAGCGTGATTAGTAAATAAACATAATCTTTGATTGAAGGGAGCACGTGAGAGATTAGCCTGATCACATAACGATAGCGTAAGCGTTGAACAGCGTGTAACAGTGCGTTAGGTGAGGTGAGTGATTGGATGATGATTCGATTGGATGACCGTTCGGTCGGTTGGTTATTCGATAGAGGGAGTTTGAACTTTTGAAGTTTTTGTTGTAGTATAAATAGAGTCATTCGATCGGATGGTCATCCGGATGGATGGTGTTGGTGCATCTGTCTGTCGCCTACGTCTTATATCGAGTCTTGTATAGAGTTAGGGCATGAGAATCAAAGTTGTGTTTTTTAGAGGTGATTCCACTCGAAATGACATCTTGTCATTTCGAGCTAAATCACATAACTTTCTGATTCCACTCGAAAGTGTAACTTTCTGATTCCACTCGAAAGTTACATGCTGATTCCACTCCAAATGACACCATGTCATTTCGTGGGGAATCAGAAACTATATAAATAGGTCATTTGGTGGGGAATCAGGATATAGTTCTAGGTGATTGTCTTCCGGTGAGCCACGAAGTGCTGCCGAAGTTTTGTCAGGTCTGTAATCGATTGCATATCAATAAAAACAACATATTAAAGTGAATACTCGCTGAATTGCACCGAAACACTTGTTTCCGCCTCTTGTTTTGGTGAAAAGCTCTTCTAACCGACTCGTTCGGATCCGAAACCGATCCTACAGATGGTCGTTCGATCGGATGGCTATTCGATTGAAAAGCTGATATTCTTTGAAGTTTTGAAAATTAGTTTAAGTGTTGAACTTATAAGGCAAGTCACCTGGTCGAATAGCCATTCGATCGGATGGTCATCCGATCGAATGACTATTCGATCGAGCAACCTTTGGTTTGAAAACGTTGTAAAATCAGTTAACTTAAAAGTTTTTTTGGTTTAACTGAGACGACATGATGACGTGTTAAACAACGGAAACCACACCAAGTTTAGCTCAGTCGATCGGATGGGAATCACCCCGTTCGATCAGACTCAACTGTTCAAGATGAATTCTCATATTCAACCCGGGAATCGGTCGTCTTCTTCGATGGAAATCCGTTCTCAGACCGGTTCTCACTAGAGTATGAGTAAACAGCCTGAATGAGCCTAGATTCCATCGGTTTTGAGTAAAAAGTGAAGAATGTTGAAGAAAAGTTTGAAAACAGTGGAAAGTGTTTAGATCTCGTGAAGATTCGTGTTAAATAGTGTGGAACTCCATTAGATCCGGACTGTTCTTGGTGAGATGAGGTCACACTTCAGTGTTCATAGGAACCCGAGGTGACGTCACCCTAAAACAGCCCAAATCAGATGATTTTGCGGTGAAAAGTAGTGATTTGATGGAGAAGATGATGAGAAAGTGTGTGCTGATGATGGAAGTACAAGATTTAGGGTGAAAACTTACAAGAATCGCGTGAAATCGAGAGAAAAGAGCCTGAGAGTGAACTGGTCGGATAGGGCTGTCACATCAATGAACAGTTGATGTGACAGGTGAGTATTTATAGTGTGAGAGGGTGAGAGGCGGTGAATGGTTAAGTGGGTCGGACGACTGTTCGATAGGATGGCCATCCGGTCGGATGTCCATTCGATCGAATGGTCGTTCGATCGGTTGGCTTACGCGGGTTAGTTTTCCAACCCTCGTTTCGACAGTTTATGTGACAGGTGAGTATTTATAGTGTGAGAGGGTGAGAGGCGGTGAAGGGTTAAGTGGGTCGGACGACCGTTCGATCGGTTGGCTTGCGCGGGTTAGTTTTCCAACCCTCGTTTCGTGCGTTGAGTGTAGCGTTGCGTTTAAGCGAGTTGCGAGTAAGCGATGTGATAGTATTAAACAATAGTTACACAAATAACATAACTCATAAAAAAACCTAAAATAAGTATGCGTTTTGGGTTTACGATGGGATTGCGTTGCGATAGAGTTGTGATTGCGTTTGCAAACAACATCCCAAAATACATACAAGGCACACACAAGTAAGCACATAATAACACACACATAAATAATACCAATAGTTGTGTTTCGAGTTAGCGTTGCGATAACGGTGTGATAGCATTTAGTATAGTAGCGTTTAGTTGCATTTATGGCATTGTTACTTCACTTAGAAATAATCGTAGTTTAAAATAGCGTAACTAATATATCGATTACACAAAAGGGCTAAACTATTATCGAATATCGAGAGTACAAGCAATAATTAAGCAAGAAAAGACAGATTTGAATAACAACCTGACTTTTGCTTTGACTTTGACTTGTACTTTGACTTTGACTTCGGAAAGTCGGGTTGTTACATCTTACACTTTGTAAACAAAACACACTTTGTAGCCAACTCTCACCATTGTGAACGGAATATGTCTTTGTTAACGGTAGTATTAATTAATTTATAAAAATAATTTAAGTTTTAAGAAAACTTCAGGAAAATAAATAAGTTATAACTTACTCAAAAAGAAAAAAAATTACAAAGTATACCAATAACCAAATAAAAACTTAACTAACAATATAATATAATATAATATAATAATATATAGTTTAACGACGGATTACCAATATATTAAGTATAAGAATGTAGACTATGTTCAACATTAATCTTGTAACTTAAAGCTATTTTTAAACATGAACATGATCATCATAAAGCGCATCCCATGGGTACCGAGGAAGCCGAAGGTTTGGTTCAGCAGTTCACAGTTCAGGAGATTAAAGACGTTGTGTTTGGTTGTGGGGCGGATAAAGCTCCAGGACCGGATGGTTTTAATTTCCTGTTTATTAGGGAGTTTTGGGATATATTTGAGAATGATTTTAATGCTTTGATGCAGCACTTCCACAGAGTTGGTCGATTTAGTGTGGGGGTTGGGTCCTCTTTTATTACGATGATTCCGAAGGTTGGCGACCCGGTTGATTTACGTGCTTTTAGACCGATTAATTTGATTGGGATCATCAGCAAGGTGGTGTCTAAAGTTTTGGCAAACATATTGAAAACGGTGATGGGTACAATTGTTTCGGAGACTTAATCTGCTTTCTTGTCTGGGAGATATATTTTAGACGGGCCTTTAATGGCGAATGAGGTGCTTACATGGGGTTAAAGCGAGGGAAGAAAATGTTTATGTTTAAAATCGACTTCGATAAAGCTTACGATAATGTTAATTAGGAGTTCTTGCTTTCGGTACTTGAACAGATGAGTTTTCCTTTGAAATGGCGATAGTGGATTCGGGGGATTTTGTTATCGGCGAGGTCTGCGGTTTTGGTGAATGGGTCGCCTACCTTTGAGTTCGGTTGTCAAAAAGGAATTCGGCAAGGCAATCCTATCTCACCATTTTTATTTATTATTTTAATGGAGGCTTTTTCGGGTTTGATGAATAAAGCATGTGACATAGGTGCCTTCGATGGTGTTCGTCTTCCTAATGAAGGGCCGATGTTATCACATTTATTATATGCGGATGGGGGACTGGTCTAATTTTAATTTCGTCAACATGAAAAGGATACTTAGGATATTCTTTTTGTGCTCCGGACTTAATTAACTTGCATAAATCGGTGTTGTATTGTATTGTATTGGGGTTGATAATAACGAGTTGAAGGCAAAGGCAGAAGCCTTAGGGTGCAAAGCTGGTGATATTCCATTTCTTTATTTGGGCATCAAGGTTGGCGCGAACATGAACAGGGTTGCAAATTGGGAACCAGTGGTGAATACGTTTAGGAGGAGGCTCTCGAAATGGAAAGCTAATACTTTATCGATTGGCGGCCGGGTAACGTTAATTAAATCCGTACTTGATAGTTTGCCTACTTATTACTTCTCACTTTTTAAGGCGCCTATGAAGGTTATTAACATGTTGGAAGGTTTAATACGTCGGTTTTTGTGGGGCGGGTCGGATGATGTTAGGAGATTGCATTGGGTTGTGTGGGAAGTTGTTACAAAACCTATTGTGGATGGAGGATTGGGAATCGCTAGTTTAGAGATGAATAATAACGCTTTGATTGCCAAATGGTTATTGAGGTTTCTCAACGAACAAAATGCGATGTGGAGAAGGGTGGTTGTTTCAATACATGGTTTAAGTCGTAGTTGGGGGGTAGCGCCGGTTAATAGCGCATTTACAGGTGTATGGAAGAATTGTGTTACGTTTTGGAACAAGTACAAGGTTGAAGGGTTTGGTTTTAATAATATGATTCGTGGTAAGTTAGGAGACGGGAAGCAAACCCGGTTTTGGTTGGATACGTGGCTATGTGAAGAACCTATTAAAAATAAATTCCCTAACTTGTTTGCCTTGGAAAAAAATAAAAGGGTTGTGGTGGCCGATCGGATTAGGAAGGTTGGTGCAGCCCAGGTTCTGTTGTGGGAGTGGCGTCGTTCTAATACCACAGCCGAAGAAATTCAAGAAAAGCAATCTTTGGAGGTTTTGTTGCAAGGGGTTTCGATAGAGGATAGGTATGATAGTTGGGAATGGAGTGATGGTAGGACCAATGGTTTTTCTGTCGCTGCGGTCAAAAAGTGGATGCGTGGTTCGTCGGCTAATAGTACACGGTTCGGTTTCAAGTGGTGTAAGTGGGTGCCTCTTAAGTGTAACATTTTTATGTAGCGCACTTTTTTTGATAGGCTACCCACAAAGACGGCCTTGTTGAGGAGAAGCATTCAGGTGGACAATCAATTTTGCGTCTGGTGCGAGTGCAAGGAGGAAACGGTCGAACATTTGTTTACAGGTTGTGGTATTTCAGCGGGAGTGTGGCATGGGATTTCTAGATGGTGTCGAATCCGAGATATTTTTGCTTTTCATGTAAAAGATTTGGTGGATATGCATGAGTTAAGCGGCGTGTCGGGGAATAAAAAAACGGTGCTTCACGGGGTGATTATAATTGCGTGTTGGCGCTTGTGGAGGGCTAGGAATGACAAGGTTTTCTCGCGTAAGGAGCCAAATGTGGTGGACATCATTGCTGATATCAAGATCTTGGGATTTCTATGGTTCAAACAAGGAGTGGTGGATTGGGATAGATGGTGTAATTTTGATGTAATGTAACTGTGGACGTTTGTTTTTTGTGGTTTTCGGTTTACTATTTCCGCCTTGGTGATAGCTTGTCTTGGTTTGGTGGTTTTAATGAAAGTTATTCTTTAAAAAAAATATTAACATTTTTTCCTATGGTTTT
>JARYGA010040210.1:0-12517 GCA_030545235.1 Helianthus tuberosus | reverse complement strand
TAGAAAAATTCCAAAAAATTATTAAAAATCTTTCTTGTAAATTTTTATGGGTTTTTATATTAAGAAGAAACAATCATTCAACGAATCCTACCACCCCCCCCCCCTGAAAAGTCGTGTATTATCCCCAATACACACAACATGTCTAAGACATACCTTACATCTTTACGACCCGTTAGTGATGTCCGGAACTTCACACATCAAAAAGGTTAGTACGAAATGAACGAATGATAAACATAAAGCGCAACAAACAACCAAACAATTAAAATATACAACACTCTACAAAATGTTATCGGTCCTTAGATTACCTCATATGTCGGAACACTTACCAAGATGCTAACCGACTTTTTGTTTGTGTCTTTTTTGTCGCTACCATCGAGAAACGGTTTAAGGCGATGGCCATTCACCGTTTGTTTCGACCCATCCTTCGGGTCCTCAATGGTAACATCTCCCAACTTTCCGACCCGCGTAACCACATACGGGCCCATCCATTTGCTCTTGAGCTTCCCGGGGAAGAACTTGAGTCTTGAATTGTAGAGCCAAACCTTTTGACCCACAACAAACTCCTTCGTCTTCAAGTTGGCCTCGTGTGCTCGCTTCATCCCATCCTTGTACTTAGAAGCACACTCATATGCCTCTTTCCGAAGCTCTTCCAACTTACATAGCTTTAACTTCCGCTCCTTACCTGCATCATCGTATTTAACATTAACCTCTTTTATAGCCCAAAAGGCACGATGGACAAGCTCAACTGGTAAGTGACACTTTTTACCGTAAGCTAAGCGGTAAGGTGTAGCGCCGATAGGTGTTTTATGTGTTGTCCAGTAGGCCCATAAGGCATCGTTCAACTTCGTTGACCAATCCTTACGGTCCGGTCGAACGGTCTTTTGCAAAATTTCTTTAATTTTCCTATTCGACACTTTCACTTGACCACTCGTTTGCGGATGGTATGGGGTAGTGTTAGGATCTGAGTTTGACTTGATTGTGTTGATTTAATTAAGATGAAATGAAAGAAGATAAAACAGAGAATAGTTTGCAGTGGAATGATGTAAAACTTTATAACACAATCAAGGAAAGATTAGCTTTCATCATACAAGCTTTCATTAGTCAAAAGATTGAAAATACAATGTTTAGACTTATGCATGCATGAACACTAACTCCCCCTCAGCCTAAGCTCACAATGGTTGTTCATACAAGATGAGTGTGTGCAAAGAGCTAATAGAACAGTACAGGCACTGTCTATTTATAGTACAATCCTAGCCACTGTGGCATCTTTGTTGACGTCACCTAGACAATGACATCTAACTATCATAACAACCTCTAAACACTGATGCAATACAAACACTGTTACATTAATACAAAGACTACACTAAACTCTGATGAGGCAATCCACCGATGATGCTTAAACACTGATGAGGCTGAGCAGTGCTTTCTTCTAAGGTTGATCAGGCCTTTGATTCCAGCAGTTCTTTGTCATCAGCAGCACTTTGACATAAGAAGTTGATTGGTCTTTAACAGTCTTTGCAATCAATAGAGCTTTGCTATAACAGTCTTTACAAAGCAACAGTCTTTAAAGTTCATCAGTTGTTAAGTGCCACTGCCATTGGAGGGAAAAAATGTTCAAACATTGTTATTGGTGATCATCTGTGGAGAACAAGTTTTGGCTTTGTGTCATCTGTTCTTCAAGGAAGGATTGCATGAGCCAACAATCTCCCCCTAGAACAGATGATGCCAAACACTTCTTTATTTTGATCATTGTTCTCTCATCAACCTTTCCCGAATTTGCCCTTTAAACTGGAGCTCAAAATCCAAGGAATCGGTGTCATCTTCATCCCTTTGAAGTTGAAGGTTCATTAGATCTTGGAGGTCAACTGCATTCAGACCAAGTGCATCCTCCCTTGATAGCTTTTCAACACTACCATCAGACCTGAGCAATGTCAATATGTGGATCTGTTTGTCAGACTTCCACTTTAGTATTTTTGGGTCTGATGGGTTTCTTGGGAGAAGTTTTATTTGTGATGAGTTTGGGGATTATGGTTTGCTTGCAAACCTTTGAATTGTTTCAGCAAATTGAACTTGGAGTTGTAGAGAAGCATCATCCAATCCAAATTGTAATTGATTCCTGATAGCTTCTTTTCTGAATTCAGTTTCCCTCTTTTCATCTTCCTCATTAATCTGTTGTTGTCTTTTTCTTTGATTCAAGACACTGATGGATACATCAGATGATGAGAATAGCTTTTTAAGGGGAAGGGTCTGTTGAGGTCTATCAGTGGTTTCATCATTATATACTGGCTTCTTAGGAAGGGTTGGATCTGTCTTTCTTAGCACTTCTAACTTTTTATAAGTTAGATCAATATTTTGCTTAGACCATCTCGCAATGGATCTAGCAGTCCCATATTAGCTGCTACAAGTTCTGCCCTCTTTCTTTTATTCCTCAATGCTTTATCCACATCAACCTTCATGTATTTGTTCTAGTTGGGTGCAAATTTCTTCATATGAGGATTCTTTTTCATCATTTCAATTCTAGCTACTTCTTCTTTAAGAGCTTCAAGAGGCCAGTCATTGAAATGAGACCTATAGGCTTTATAGGGCTTGGTATCCATGATGATGTTTAAGAAATCAACCCTTAATTCCTTTTGAAGTTCAGCATTTGGTGGCAGTTCTGACATAGACTTACTTAGGTCTCTAGCAAAGTCTTCCAACTTCCTGACTTTACTAAGCCCAAGTTGCATGCGACCTTGTAAGTTACTGTCTCCTTGCCCTTTACTCTCTTCTTTTGCCATATATTCTACTTGTTTGGCTTTCAACTTCAGATATTCATCAACGTTCTTAGGAGTTCTGAAGCCATGAAGAGATGGGAAGGTTCTTTTGGATGGATCATCCTCTGTGTAAAATTGTCTTATTTCATCTTGAACTTCAAGCAGTTCTAGAGGGAATTGAACTGCCAATGGAATGTTTCATGGGATGTAACCAGCAGGTGGATGATTGAGTGGGTTAGTTTTTGGTGATGATGGTGGAATGAATGGAGTGGGTGTGGTTTGAATGAATGGAGCAGATGATAAAGGAATGGGTGCTGGTATTTCCTTTTCTTCTTCATGCACTATAAACTTTCTTTTTCTAGTATAGACAGACTTTGGAGGAGGAGGAGGAGTTTTAGATGGAGAACGTGCTATGGGTGAAAGGGTTGATTGTGAAGGGAATCTTTGTGGATTTTGTGGTTTTGTTGATGGTGGAGGATCAAAATGGGTGGAATCAGTGGTTTGAATAACAACTATTGAAACCACTGGTGTCTCAACAGCTGTTGTCTTAACATCTGTTGATGCTTTTGGTGCATCAACATCTATTACAATGGATGATGGTGGTGGTGATGAAGGATTTGTTTTCTGCTTTTTAGAAGGTGGTTTTTGTAGTAAGGGTTTTGGTTTGGATGTATCAGTGTTTGGCTTTTTAGGACCAGCAGTGGTTGGCTTTTGTGGTGGTGATTTAGGTTTAGGGAATGTAGCAATGGGAGACTTATTGTGTTTAAAAGATTTTCTTCTGTTTGAAGTTTCAATCTGTTGCACTTTGTTTTCTTTCTTAACCTTTTTCTCCAATTCCTGCCTCAACACATCTTGTCTACTTTCTTTTGTATTCTTTCTCTTCTACTTTGCTGCAATCTCCTTATCTGTCTGTTTGTTTAGGGTATCATCAACTCCCTTTTTCTTACCAGTTTCATATTTTCCAGAAGATTTTGCAGAAGACTTTTTAGTAGGCTCTGGCTTTTGTTTTGGCTGATTCCTTGGTGTAGGTTTGCCAAAGTTTTTCATTGAATCCTTCACCCCCTTTTTGGCATCATCTTTTTCTAAGATTGGTGCAGGGGTAGTGCCAGTTATTTTTGCAAGGGCTTCTTTGATGCCCCTGATATTAGCCTATGTGTCTTTGTATCTTGCTTCAACCATAACTCTAATAAGTTCCATGTGAGAGTTATGTTGAAGCTCAGCCAGTTCCTTTTGAGCTACAAGAATAGTTTGAACTGAGTTCCAAAGCTCTTGGGATAACTGCTGATGAGAAGGTTGAATTTTGGAAGCATCCACCAACTGCTTCATTAAATCTTTCATTTCACAAACAGTGGTTTCGATTGTGGACATCCTCTCCGGCAAATCCTTATATCTAAATTCATCACCCAACTTAATGGGATCATCTGAATTCACACCTGAGGTGGTTGTATCTACTTTTGAAATAGGAGGAGTCTCCAAAGTTTCATTAGCAGATGCCCCTTGTTCTTGGTTCTGGGGACTTCCCTCTGCATCAGTGGTTTCCTTAGTAAGCATACCAGTGGTTTCCTTCAAGGGAGTCTGACTGATGAAACTACTGTCTAAATGTAGATCAGTGGATCCAACATTTGTGGTAGCTGCTCCACTTGAACTACCAACAAGAATTTCATGAATTTCAAGTGGTGTAACCTCCTCAGTTGTTTGTGGGTTATCCAATTGAATAGATTCAGATACAGCAGTTGTTGAAGTTATACTCTCAGTAATGTGTTGGTGAGAGGGGCTGTTTTGAGTCTGAATTTCAATGGCCTCAAACAGTGGTATAATGGTAGGTGGAATAGGAGATGTAGGGAGTGGTGTTAAAAGACAATTTTCCCTGGGAGATGGGCTTTTAAACATACTCTTAAGTGAGGGTAATGTTTCATATGGTGGTGTCCCTGTTCTTACAACATGTTCCTTTTTTGAGGAATCATGAGGAGTTGTGGTTTCAGGTTGAGATCTTTCCAACTGTTGTGAGGAAGTAGCAACAGTGGTTTCTAGTGACTTTTGTGTTGTCACAGGGTTAACCTCTGGGATCTCATCTTCCAAAGGACCCTTATTTGTGGGTTTGGTGGGCTTTTTGGTTTTTGTTTTGGTCTTTTTGGATTTGGATGGTGGGGATTGCACAGCAGTGGTTGTGGTGTTGTGTTCACCATGAGCAGTGGGCTCAGCAACAGAGGTTTGAGGAGCAGATGTGGACTCATCTAAATTTTGCTCAGACCCCTTTGCTTTTGTTTTGGAAACTTTTGACTCTTTTGCCTTTAGGCGAGTAAAGATTTTAGAAGAAAGACTGTTTATTTTAAAAGGAGTTCCTTGCTCAAAAGTATTTTGTGGAACTTTTTGTTTCAAATAGTAGCTCAAAAACCTTGGGAACAAAAGAAGAGCAGTATTCTTCCCATCTTTAGTGTTTTTCACATTATTGACCAAATCAGTAAACAGTGCTTAGGAGTAGTTAAAATCTGTTTTTGACATAATGGCATACCCCAAGTACTGAATTTTTAATGGAATTTCATTGAAAGCAGTGGTCTTATTTGACTAACAAGTGAGCAGGGTATTGAACAAAAATTTCATGGGCAGTGGAAAATTTGGTTTAAACATTGTTGCTTTTGTTAATTGCCCATCATAACCCCTTTCAATTAAATCTGTTTAATACTCACTTTTTGGAAAAAGAAGTTTTACCTGGAAGATCATTCATCTGAAATGTTTCGGAAATATTTGCAGGGGTTATTGCAACCAAAACACCTCCTACTTTTGAAGTGATTCCCCATGGCTTTTTATCTTGTTCTTGAACTTCGGCATTTGCCCAAAAATCACGTAGGGAATCTTGATATATGGGTGCATCACATATGAGTAAGGTTTTGTATTTTGAAGGTGACAGTATCAATTATTGAGTGGAACTCTGTATTTTTGTCTTTTTTTCTCAAACGTACAGAGGTAGTTGTGGGGGTGTTTGATGATAAGAGCCATGATCGGAAATAGAAAATTGCGAATGGTTGAAGGAGAAATGAAGAAGAAGATGGTAACCGCTTTGGAGAATTTTTGAATTCGACACGGCAGTGAAAGCTCTGTTTGGGGGTTTATCAGGGTTTTATAAAAGGGAAAAAGTGAATGCTGACGTGGCAGCTATAACAACCTAAACTTTTGGTTGTTCCTATTTTATCATTATTTCACTCGTAAACGCTTGTACTCAGAGATTCGATTACCGCTAATGGATTAACTATATTTTAAACGCATTTTATATCACTATCTAACGCTATTTTGTCGATTTTAAATGCTTATTACTTAAACACTCGTCCCAACGCAAACTCGAAACGCGGATTTACTTACATTATTTGTGTTATTGTGTGTTTACTTGTCTAGTATGTTATATATGATTGTTTATTCACTTAAAACGCTCAAACGCTCACTCGCACAACTCAATTTATCTCGCTAGAACGCAACGCACCACGATACTTAATACCTTGCTAAAACACTTAAAGTACACGTACTAACTAACGCAACAAAACGTATTAAACGAGCATCCTTCACATGAAACGGTGAACTTTTACACAAAACTGGCACCTTCGAACGAAGCCAGCAGGCAGCCAATCACTTCGCCAATCTCTACCCGCAGCGTGTTGTGAAACAAGAGCCACAGCAGCAACAACAGCCACAACCTCAAGCTTCTTGTGGGAGAACTTTCAACATCAACCTCCGCCAGGCTCAGACTGACAATAATGTTGTCAACGGTACGTTCCTTGTCAATGGTATTTATGCTTCATGCTTATTTGATACTGGAGCCGATAACTGTTTTGTATCGCTTGAATTCAAAAAGCTTCTAGAACGTAAACGTGCTAAACTCCCAACGACATTCGACATAGAAATCGCCACCGGAAGAACCGTTATTGTTAACTCTGTTCTGCATGATTCTATTCATGAACTAAACAATCACGTCTTCCTGATCAATCTCATACCTATGAAACTATGTAGTTTTGACATCATAGTAGGCATGGATTTTCTTCGTGAAAATCGTGCTGAAGTTGTATGCTTCGAGAAGATGATTTGTTTCTCTCTTCCAAACAGTGATCAACTATGTGTTTATGGCGATGTACTCTCGAAATAATTGAAGCTTATGTCGTGTACCCAGGCGAGCAAATACTTACGCAAGGAATACACCACTTTCCTAGCCCATATCGTAGTACAAATGAATGAGAAGAAAACCGTCAAAGACGTTCTCGTTGTTGGTGATTTTCCTAACGTATTTCCCGACGATCTACCTGGTTTACCCCTTACTCGCGATATTGATTTTCGTATTGATTTAGTCCCAGGCGCTACACCTGTTGCAAAAGCTCCCTATCGCCTTGCACCATCCGAAATGCGCGAGCTATCTAGCCAACTTCAGGAATTGCTTGATAAAGGCTTTGTACGCCCGAGCACATCACCATGGGGCGCACCCGTTCTTTTTGTGAAAAAGAAGGATGGATCGTTCCGAATGTGCATCGATTATCGGGAACTTAACAAGCTTACTATCAAGAACCGCTATCCGCTACCCCAAATCGACGATTTATTTGATCAACTCCAAGGCGCTACGTGTTTCTCAAAAATCGATTTACGTTTAGGCTATCACCAGTTATGTATACAAGAGCAAGACATCCCGAAAACTGCATTCTGTACTCGTTATGGCCACTATGGATTCGTGGTCATGCCTTTTGGTCTCACCAATGCACCAGCGGTCTTCATGGACTTGATGAACCATGTGTGCAAACCCTTCTTGGATCGTTTCGTTATCGTGTTTATCGATGATATCATTATCTATTCGAAGTCAAGAGTTGAACACACACGACATCTTCATTTAGTTCTCAAACTTCTTCAAGGAAATCGCCTCTACGCCAAGTTCTCCAAGTGTGAATTTTGGCTCGAGGAAGTTCAATTCCTCGGTCACATTGTTAATAGTCAAGGAATTCATGTCGACCCCGCTAAGATTGAAGCAGTAAAGAGTTGGATTACACCAAAGACTCCTCCGAAATCCGTTCATTCCTCGGATTGGTAGGTTATTACCGTCGATTCATCGCCGACTTTTCCAAAATCGTCGTGCCTCTCACTGTCCTAACTCATAAGGATAAACCTTTTATTTGGGGCTTTGACCAAGAGGACGCCTTTCAAACCCTCAAGCGTATGCTATGCAATGCTCCCATCCTAACACTTACGGAAACGACGATTTCGTTGTTTATTGCGATACCTCTAACCTAGGTCTTGGTTGCGATCTTATGCAATGAAACAAGGTTATCGCGTATGCATCTCGACAGCTCAAGGTCCACGAGAAGAACTACACCACACACAATCTCGAGCTCGGTGCAGTTGTTTTTGCGTTAAAGATATGGCGACACTACCTTTACGGTACAAAGTGTACGGTCTTCACAGACCATAAGAGCCTACAACATATCTTGAACCAGAGAGAACTGAACATGCGTCAACGCAGATGGGTTGAACTTCTCAATGACTATGATTATGAGATATGCTACCACCCAGGCAAGGCTAACGTCGTAGCCGATGCTCTCAGTCGACGAAGCTATGTGCATAGTATTCGTAATGTTCAATCTCAGAACGACCTTGAAGCCCTAATCGTGACGCGCAACATGTTTGTGTTCTTGAGAATACCTTGAAGGAAGAAAGGATATGTGCTACCGAAACTCAGTTAGTAAGTAAATCGAATGGCATCTTTCACTATCTCGACCATATTTGGATTCCTAGTCGCAATAACCTCCGAGAGATATTGATGACTGAAGCTCACAAATCTCGATACTCCATTCACCCCAGTGCCGACAAGATGTACCAAGACCTCCGTTCTAGGTATTGGTGGACGCGAATGAAAAAGGATATCGCTCTGTATGTCTCGAAATGCCTAACTTACTCGAAAGTTAAGGCCGAACATCAACGACCCTCTGGTTTACTCGAACAACCCGAAATCCCGATGTGGAAATGGGAAAGTATAGCCATGGATTTTATTACAAAACTTCCTCGCACGCCTTCTGGTAATGATAGCATTTGGGTTATCGTTGATCGTCTTACGAAATCTGCTCATTTCATCCCGATACAAGAAGACTTTAAGGTTGAACAATTAGCACAAATCTATACCGACGAAGTCATTTGTCGACACGGGACGCCTCGTGACATCATCTCTGACCGCGATGGTTGTTTTACCTCACGTCTCTGGGAGACATTCCAATTTGTTCTCGGTACGACTCTCAATCTCAGTACCGCATTCCATCCCCAGACCGACGGTCAGACTGAGCGCACAATTCGCATCCTCGAAGACATGCTTTGTTCGTGCATTATAGATTTTGCTGGTAATTGGGATTCACACTTACCTTTAGTAGAATTCTCGTACAATAATAGTTATCACGCTAGTATACAAATGGCACCCTTTGAGGCACTATACGGTAGAAAATGTCGATCGCCTATTGTTTGGCACGAGATCGGAGACACACAGATCAGCGGTCCCGAGTTAATGCAAGAAACGACCGACAAGATCCTCCAAATAAGAGACAGTCTTTTGAAAGCTCGGAGTCGTCAAAAAAGCTACACCGATAAACGCCGCAAGCCCTAGAGTTCGAAGTTGGAGATCGTGTCCTCTTAAAGCTTTCACCTTGGAAAGGGGTGGTCTGATTTGGCAAGAAAGGGAAACTAGCACCACGTTACGTGGGTCCCTTTAAGATCTAGAAAGAATTGGTAAGGTGTCCTACTGACTCGAATTACTAGTTGAACTCAGCAACGTACACCCGACTTTCCACGTCTCGAACCTCAAGAGGTGTCTAGTTGAAGAAAATCTTCATGTACCTCTTGAAGACTTGCAAATAAACGAGACTCTGCACTTCATGGAAAAGCCAGTAGAAATCATGGATCGAGAGACCAAGAAACTTTGACGTAGTCGCATCCCCATAGTCAAGGTTTGATGGGAAGGCAAACGTGGGGCCGAGTTCACTTGGGAACTCGAAAATGATATGAAAGCTAAATATCCACATCTCTTTGTTACATCTACTACTTAATTTCGGGACGAAATTCCCTAAAGTAGGGGAGACTGTAACAACCCGTACTTTTGGTTGTTCCAATTTTATCGTTATTTCACTCGTAAACGCTTGTACTCGGAGATTCGATTACCGCTAATGGGTTAACTATATTTTAAACGCATTTGATATCGCTATTTAACGTTATTTTATCGCTTTAGACGCTTATTAATTAAACACACATCCCAACGCTAACTCAACGCAAACTCGAAAAGAGGATTTAGTTACATTATTTGTGTTATTGTGTGTTTACTTGTCTAGTATGTTATATATGATTGTTTATTCGCTTAAAACGCTCAAACGCTCAGTCGCACAACTCGATTTATCTCGCTAAAACGCAACGCACCACGATACTTAATATCTTGTTAAAACACTTAAAGTACTCGTACTAACTAAAGCAACAAAACGCATTAAACGAGTATCCTACACGCGAAACGGTGAACCTTTTCACGAACGACGAACAATACCAACAGGCACCAGATTCGAACCAGAGTCCAGCAGCACCAGATCGAACCAGGGTCCAGCTCTCCCTCTATCAAATATCAAACGCTCCAATTCTCATCTAACTTCCAAAGAACTCTAAGAAAATTGTTGTCCCGCTAATTTCCTAAGATCTGTAAATCTTTACATGAATCACAACGTTTTCCACTATGATGATTTTCACAAGATTCACTTCGATTTCATCAAAACTCTTCTATTTTCATCAAAAACTTCATCTTTTTCAACTAAACTTCTTCTTTTTACAAAACCTTCATCTTTTTCATGAAAATCTTCATCTTCTTTATCAAATCTTCTTATTTCACAATGGATCTACACTTAACCGAGTGAATTAGGCCCAGCTACAGCTTCCCAAGTTAGAAATCAGCAGATTTCACACTCACGAAGTGTTAATCCAAGTGAAAACCCTTTAAAACCCTTTCTAAACTCGATTTTTACACAAAAACGTACCGAAACGACACATGTTTCATTCACTGGATAGTGGGATGAGGTGGTGTCGAAACCGTCATGAAAAGGACTCGAAAATATATCCGATTCAGACGAAAACATAGCTTCGAACACAAGAAACAGCCACGAATGTGAGCTGGACTGTTCTGTGTGAAGCACCCAGCTTCGTACGAAGGCACTGCCTTTGAACGAAGGCACACCCGACTTCGTACGAAGGCACTGCATTCGTATGAAGGCACTGACTTCGCACAACATAGCCCAATTCTCACCTGTGACTTGAACAAAGACCTCTCCGGCTCTGAGTTTAATCAGTAGCTTAAGGTTGGGGGGATGAACACTCGATTTCCCGAAGAAAGACGCGAAGAACACTCGATTTTGGACAACGGAAGCAACACGTGTACGAAGGCTACCACCTTCGTACGTAGGCACGCCTTTGTACGAAGGCACAACTTCGTACGAAACCTCTGTTTCCCACCCGACATTTCGATTTCGACCGTTTCAGCACTTTGGAGGACTTACGCTTCTGTTCTTGTACGCAGGCTGATCCGACGTTCCCTTCAATCCATTTTAGGCCGTGTTTACTTGCTAGACACGCACTGTGAGTATACTAGAACCCTTTTTCGCTTAACGCACTTTTGGGTGTTACATACATTCTCTATAATAACACAACGCACACAGCGCTTAAAACTCTTTTAAACACTAACCGCTCTTGCATGTTATACGTCATTCGATGAATGGTTGTTTTCTATGGTTACATAGTGATTACTTTCCTTCCACCCTTAGCGACGATAGTACTATAGTTTGGACTCAGCACCTGGTTATTCAGGGGTTAAGGTTTATTTACTTCACGTGCTCACAGTGGTGAACACTTGTCGCGCATATCACAACTCGCAGACATGTTGGTTAGCTTGTATCATTGTCGATAGCTTACTTGATTCACCACTCTACGTGTTACATGCTGGTTATGCGTAAACGCTTTTATACTATACTTACGCTAAACTTGTGTACTCACCTTTACATTATTGTATTGGGTTTATTTTGACGTATGTGACATGTTGATGGATTGTTCTACTGCAAACGGATAGGAAACTAGAAACTCACAATAAATCTAAGTTTTCGGATTTGATATGTCTGAGAGATTTGATATCTGTTATGACTTTGTTGAAATATTTGTTTAATTGTATGGGAAATTGAACCTTATTAAATATTGTCACCATTAGTCGTTATAGATTTTCTTGAACAATCTGATTCGCTTAATACCACGCCCCGATGATTCCGCCATCGGTTGGGGTGCGATAGCAGCGGTTTCAAAGATCGGACGGTTAACATCTGCCCATGTGGAAACCTCTGATGAAAAGGTGAATGACAGTTGTTTGGAAACCACTGTTGGGCAACAACAGTGGTTGACAACAGTGTATGAAATATCAGTGGCTGATTTTTATCTATCAGTGGATAGACATCAGAGGTTGAAACAACTGAGATTTAGTCAACAGTGGTTAATAAAGGAATGGAGAAACAGAGGTTGCCTTTCAGCAGTGGGTGAATTGTCAACCATCAGAGGTTTAAAACAAGCAGTGGATATGGACAGACTTTTAATGATTTATGAAAAACTTTCATTTTAGCTATTTTTAAGGATGGATTTTTGATTTTCTGAAAACATTTTAATGCTTTTTTATTCAAGGAAAAGAAGGTTTTTGCCTTCTAGTCCAAGTTGAGCATGCCAATTCTTGAGATCAAACTTTCAAA
>JARYGA010040209.1:0-27722 GCA_030545235.1 Helianthus tuberosus | reverse complement strand
GAAACTTGTGAAGACAGCTGTGACGGTTTCGCCTTCTGATAGATCCATTAAACCCTTAAGTAAAACTCTGGGCCATGTTAGGATTCTTAGTGAAAATTTCAACCCTCAAAGTGAAGTCCTTGTAGTAACAAAACATGGAGTTTTGAACTACGGACAGAAGAACGTTTCTTATGAAGACTTATCATAGGAAACTGTGTGTGTGATTGAGATCAGAATTGGGTAGTGTGAGAATAAATGACATTGGTCAAAGTCCAAGACTTCTCCCGTATCATTACTCTTGCCACTGTTGGTGTTAACACATGACAAAACTTCCTGTGGTTCCTATGCACTGAATTCCATAATTATGTAGGCCTCCATAATTACGTAGTTCCTTGCACAGTCCGCACAGTTCATTTCATAATGTGTATGGGGAAAAATCAAACGAATAATCCTGTGGTGAATTAACTTGACTGCAATAGAGTCTCTTTAACTAGGTCACCAAAGGATTAGATAAACTAACAATCTCTTCAGCTAAACTACCCAAGAGAAATATTTAACTACACCGACGTAGGGTGTATTTAACTTTAGATCGACGTAGGATCTTTTTAACTCAACTATCTAAGAGAAACATTTAACTACACCGACGTAGGATGTATTTAACTTTAGATCGACGGAGGATCTATTTAACTCAACTACCTAAGAGAAACATTTAACTACACCGACGTAGGATGTATTTAACTTTAGATCGACGTAGGATCTATTTAACTCAACTACCTAAGAAAAACATTTAACTACACCGACGTAGGATGTATTTAACTTTAGATCGACGGAGGATCTATTTAACTTTAGATCGACGTAGGATCTATTTAACTCAACTACCTAAGAGAAACATTTAACTACACCGACGTAGGATGTATTTAACTTTAGATCGACGGAGGATCTATTTAACTTTAGATCGACGTAGGATCTATTTAACTCAACTACCTAAGAGAAACATTTAACTACACCGACGTAGGATGTATTTAACTTTAGATCGACGTAGGATCTATTTAACTATATCAACACATGTTGTCCTTAAACTTTGGAATAGTACTTTATAATCCAAGGGACTTAATCTACAACGTAGAAGTCCATTAAGGATTTAAGATAGTACATTTTTTGAATATCCTACTACGAATCCCTCATATGAAGGTATGAAAGATTCTACGAGGATTTGGATAGCGAATATCCAGAGTATACACGAACACAAAATGCATAAACACATAGTCACATAACCACAAAATTGATTATCTAGATGTTTAATTTGAAAGTTTTGTTTTGTTAATTACGTACATGCATTTAAAGCACACTAGGAAATCCATTTCATGGATTTCATTTGGTACTTTAAACATTAGCAAGAATCTAACTATGAAGATAGGAAGATCTTAATAAGAATTCGGCTTTGTCCTTTATTGAATTGTAATGTACGTATTAAGGTATACGAATAATTCAATTAAGAGCTCTGATTTGAGTGATATTCATCCACAAGGATCTGATTATGAGGATAGAAAGATCCTTCATGGATTTTGGAATTTGTGTAACGAGAGGTGCTTCGACACCTTGCACTAGGCGTGTTTAAGTCGATACACAAGGTAGAAAGTTCATGAGGTTGAGGCGCTGGATATGCCAAGGCGACATATGAAGCAGAGTTTGAAGGTTGAGCAGCAGCAGGATTTGTAACAGCTTTGTTTTGTAAAGCGGCACATGTTAACCAAATGTCTCCATCGTCCACCGTGGGTACATTTGAAACAAGATATTTGATTTGAATAATGATGATGGCATTGATTGCACCAAGGACAAGTTCCCTCATACAGCTTCATCCCTGAGGCGTGTCATGGTGATAGCTAAGTCAACGGTCCTCTGGAGTAAGTCGCCTATTCGCTGGGTAATTGCAGCACCTGGTTCGGACATTGTCGTTGCGATGAAGAAGCATCTTGAAGATAACAAAAGGTATAGGAGGAAACAAGCGAAAGATAGTCAAAAGAAAATGACAAGGCATTTAGATTGTGACCATTTGTTTGTTACCAAAGGCAAACAAATGAGACAGTGACTAATCAAAGTAAGCGGGTCAAAAATAATGTATCGCGAAGACATGCTCTCCTATAAGTGAACACTCATCCCAAGAATTCCCAGGTAAGCACAACTGGTCTCGCGTCTGATGAGATGTATACGAAGTGCTTGCCTAGACAGAAAACCCAGAATACAGGCATTCACCCTTCCAGTTTGCACGTGTTCACATTATTTAAAACCCAAAACCTTGACGAGATTTTGAAAACTTAAAGGGGTTCAAAACCATATAACAGAGGGGTCAAAACCTAGTAATCAATCATCCTAGAACAGATGATTAGTTTTCAAAGCGGTTTTGAAATTTATGTTCTTGTTGTGGTCGTCGCCTAAGGATAGGTGACGGTATTGTTTTATGACTAAACGCAAGTAAACTCGCGTTAGGGTCCTAAGAAAGTTATAGACTAGGTCAAAGCATTACTAATAACCTAATTCCCTATAACCATTGGCTCTGATACCATCTTTTCTGTCACACCCCGACCACGTAGAACATACAAAACGTGGCGGAAATGTCGGGGAGTGTTGTAACAGAATTAATTGTTTCAAATCCATGGCAATTGAAGTTTCGTTTTATTGATTAAAAGTGTTACAATGTCTTAACAAACAAAGAAATACAACATAATTAACTAGTCTTGCATCTTTTATTGTCACTAAAGCCCAAGTCTGCCTATGTGTATCTTGATCATCTTATGCAACAGCTCCTGAAAAACACATGTGAAAATAGGTACGTCAGCATAAAAATGCCTGTGAGATACATAGGTTTTGTGAAAATAGGTTTCATGACTTATGTTTGAGAAAATGTTTAGCCTGTGATGAATAACAAATGTACTAAGTACGCGACAATAGACATACGTAGCATGTGACCTGTACTAAGTATGCAACAATAGACATACGTAGCATGATAATGTAATGTAAAACGATGTACCAAGTAATGCACACAATGGGCACACCTAGCATGAAATGTAATGAAATCATGTACTATAATGTACTAACGAACATAGCATGTATATGATGTGAAAACAGGAAAGCTTGAAAGTAACAAGTAGGCACATGTGTTTCACCCCAAAACGTTTGGAAAACAGTAAAAGAGGGGTCTATGTACTCACTTGAGATTGCTTAGTAGTCCTTGAGTAACAACCAAACAATGCTAGAGATCGCGGATATCAAACGGCACCTACTATAGGTAACTATGTTAATAAACCGGACCTAAATCGGAAGATCGGGTAGCATGAGGGTTTGTAAACCAAACGAGTGTGGAGACTCGTGTGATATGGTTTGACAAAGCCTACATAGTAAATGAAACCTAACTTAAGTGCTTACGACCCATTACGACCCGTTTAGGTAGCTTATGCTACTTTAACGCGTCATTCGCGTAAAACGCGTTCGGACCGCCTAACTAGTCCTATGACAAGTAGAATATGCCTAAATATGTTACATAATCAGTTATGTGACAAAGGTTTAGGTTACATATGCTTAATTACCAATTATACATGAAAAGGGTATTCTGGTAATTTACCTAAGGCATATAAACTACCTATCATACAACTACTCAAACGATGTGACCATAGGGTATAACCTCGGAAGGTTATTCCCTACCTACTATGGTCACCTAATGTGTTTGGTCGGATCCTAATGATCGACCAAATGGGTCGGGTTCGAGGTATAAGCGATTTATTAGATCGCTTACCCTACGACCCTAGACAACGTGGTAATCAGTAGGCATAGTCCCAAGGGACTATAACCAACGTGATTACACTCACGTTGCGAAGTTCAAACGAACTTCGCATTGACCATAACTGGTCAATGTAGAAAGTCAAACAAAGTTTGACTTTCAGACTCGAAAGACTCGAAAACCAATAAAAGAACGAAAGAATACATACGAAGGGTCCCCGAATGCTAATCTCGATCCAAGAATCTCAGGTATGAAACAATGGTTTCAACTTTGAGTTCCTAAGATCAAGATTCTAGTGATTTTAGCAATGGGGGTGGATGGGTATATATAGTTTTCGGGTAACCGTTAAGATCGTTTTTCGAATATCGTGCCATAATCGCATCCGTACAAGTGTTGGCAAGTTGTGGTGACTAAAAATGGGTTCTTATCAGCTGACTAAGCAAGTTAGAATGTGTGGGTGTGGATTAAACAGCTGGAATCTGCTGTTAAATGCAGTTAATCTGGTCAGAAGGGGCCTCGCGGGCCACCTGAGGATGTAAGGAAACTGAGGCGGGCCGCCTAGCAGTCACAGATCAGAACAAAGTTTCAGAAATGACAGTTTCAGTCCCTGCACGTGTTTAAGCCCATTTCCGGCACTTCTAAGGCCCGTAAAGCCAACTTTAAGGCCCTAAAATGATGCCTAAACATTGTGGAGATGAAACATGCTCAAAAATATGCCAGATGTTGGTTCGTTTGGTCGTACGAACGCGATGTTCGCTTAATTACGACGGAATGCGCATAAGCGCGAAAAACGATCCAAATGACGTGACGAATGGATTTTTCTTATGCCGAACACTAAAATAAAATATTTTAGTGCTTACATAAATTTTTGGATGTCCGGATGTATTCAGAACGTAAGTTATGCGCGAAAATGCAAACTTGTGCACTTTTTGACGCTTTTAGTCCCTGAATGACACAAAAGTTTATTTTAGCATACCGAACACCTCAAAGTCTATTTCTAAGCTATGTAAAGGATATTTATGGTATGTTTAACTTTTGGCCATGTTCCGGAATGTCTGTTACAGTTCAAATTGGCATACTTTCGCAGTTTGTCAACTTTAGTCCCTGTAAGCGATATAACTTGATTTCGGCATACCAAACCTTCCAAAACTTATTTCTAAGTTATGTAAAGGTTATTTAAGGTATGTTAAGCCTATTTCACTATTCCGGAGTGTTTGTTGCATTAAACTGGTTATATTTACGCATTAGTGCGCGTATAACCTTCCAGAAAGCGATTTAGAGCTTGAAATCGAACAAGAGTTGATATGTGCAAAAGATACACATATTTATACAAGTCCAAAGTATGAAATACAATATTTCATTGGTTTGGTATTTGTTTGATGGTCGCAGTGACACAGGTGTCACAATTCATATTGATTTCCCTTGGATACTCCAAGATATCATGTGATCTTGAAGATCTTGTAAGCACTATATAATGTCACCATTCTCACACTTCACCACTCACCAACACAACCTTTTCCTCCCTCCTCCCACTTACGGCCGTGAGCCACCACCCCCATCACCACCATCTTCAAAACTTGTTCATCCATTCCAAGTTCTTCATAAGGTGCAAGAAGGTGATTAAGAAGGTTTAGAGCTTGTAGATCTTGAAGAACCTTCTCCATTTGCTTTTACCCACCATCATTGTCATCTTCAACTTCAAGTGTTCTTCCCTAGCCCTTGTGCTAGTAGTAAGCTCCTTGTAACTTGTTACTTCATTTATTGATGAATGAAAGATGATGAATATTGTTAAACTTAAAGAACACATAAGAACATGATCATGATACTTTAACATAAGCTTAAAAATATAAGAATACATGTTGAATATGTTGATTTGCTTCTTGTTGATTGATTATTAGTGTTAGTGATGTTAGACATCATATGGAGCCTACTAGATTGTGATTAAACACATGATCTAGTAAGTTAAAGTGATGATCTTGTGAAAGACCAAGATCTTCATGCTTTATGCCTTCATGAACTTGAATAATGAAATGGGTTTTCTTATGTAAAGATGGTTTAAACAAATACAAATCTTGTAAATAGATGATTACAAAAAGAAATTTCTAAAGAAACCAAGATTATTTACAAGACTTACAAGGTCATGGTTTCTAAGTAAACTAATAATATTTTTAGTGTTTAAACAAGACTAGAAACATGAATGTAACAAGAAAAATACAAGAGAAGTATTTTTAGAAAAATCGTCTTACAAGTTGTAAATGACTAGATCTTTTAATAAAGTGATTTACAAACAAATAACCATATTTTTAAGGGTAACTAAACCTACTAAATAACATGGTAAGTTACTACAAGTTTTTACAAAAACTTCAAGTTCATGATGTAGTGAGATTTACTTGATTTTGACACTCGGTAAGTGTTGAATGTGTTGTTGATGTTTGATGATGATTTAAAAGAAAATAAACACATGTTTTGAAAACATGGGAAACCTCCATTTTTAGGGGAAACTCTGTCAAAATTTCTATAAATTTTGACACTTAGAAAAATGTAAGTTTTGGTGAAACTTATTCCCTAAAAATATTTACCAAGGTTTCCCTAATTTTTATGTAAACTCCAAGTTAAGAAATTATGATTTCTTCAAGATAAAATTTGATATTAAGTATGTATATTTTTGAGAAAAATATATATATTTATTGATCACCAAATTTTGTGTGCTAAGTGTATGTAGTATGTATTACACGTGACAGTGTATTAGGACTTGAAAATACACTAAGTACTCCTAAGGAGTGAAAATACGAAATACACATACAACGTGCTTAGACAAATACAAGAAAATATATTTATGAAAATATATTACTTGATAGAATAACTAACTTGGACAAGTTATGAACATGAAATGAAGCTTTTGGACAAGATACATAACTCGGGTGGAAAATACAAGATACTTATATTTATTTGTGAGAAAATAATATAAGTAAGATACATAGTTAAAAATATAAATTATTTTTTACACACAAAGAAACAAATACATAAAAGATGGTGACTTGTACTTGTGCGATACAAGTCTAGTGACTAACGTTAATAAAACACGTATAGGTCACGACGCTATATAAGCAAGCCCGGTGAAGTTTACGGCGCAAGAAACGCAAAGTTGTGAGTTCATGCTCCCCCTTTTCTTTTAATTGTTTTCAGTTTTATAACTTCGGGGGTGAAATACATGTTACAAATGTTACAATGTTTACAAATGGTATGACAAATACAAGAATTGAGAAATGATACGAGAAATCGTGTCAAGAATAGGGTACCATAAGCACCATTAATCAACAATATACCTAGACCGCAGAACAAAAGGTTAGATCTAACGGGTTTCGGGCAGCCTCACTCTTGGTGAGAACGAGTACCGAGTAGTGCTTTTGTGTCTCAATAGTGAATCGACAACTAGAAAAATGCCTATGGTTTGGATGCTTCCTATGTCGTGTCACATGTTAATGGCCTTGCAACCCGTTAACAACCTTGATATATACAGGAATACTTGAGTTATACAAATTACATACCATGTTTTCATACAAAGTATACAAACGTTCAATACAAGAATTGCATGAATTCACACCAACATTATGTTGACGTTTTTCCAAAACTCACATGTATTTCAGGTAACTAAAAGTGGATGTGCGCGCAGTCATACTCTTGCTCTTGGATGTTGTCTATGTTTATCTTGGAATAAACTTGTAAACTTTTCAGACAATATGACGTCTTGTGTAAAACTATGATTTCAGTTATGTAATGTTTGGCATTTGAAGTTATTTTTATGAGCATGTAGTATGTTTACCAATCGTATGCAATGAAAACCTTTCATGATCACACCTCGTGCTTCCGCCTTAGAAAGGGGTGTGACAGATTGGTATCAGAGCTGCGATTGTAGTGAACAGGATTCCTTCTCGAGTCTTGTCTACAATCCCTAGAATCCTTTCATGAAAACAATTTTTCAAAAAGTTTTCATTACATAAAACTTTCCACAACATCCACTACTTGAAACTGTTTACAAATAGTCAAGAAAGAACACTATGAGACTTAGGGTGCACTGGAGTAGCACCTGTCTTTGACTAGAAATTACTTGCAACTATGTGTGACAATTGATACTTACATATACTAGAAATAGAATATCTCAGGTATTCGTGACTTTGCCTGAAAACAGTGACCTACCTGAAGGAAGCGATACGAGGATAAAACGAACTGTGCGGACTGTGCAAGGACTTACGTAATTATGGATGCATACATAATTATGGAATTCAGTGCACAGAAACAAACAGCAAGTCTTGTCGCGTATAGATCCCTTCAGTACAAGAAAAGGGCAAACGTGAACACCCTTCCCCCAGCCTATTAAATACTCTGTTGGAGTAATAAATTAGGGTATAAAGACATGAACCGCCAATGTGAAATAAGATATTTGTCTTTTACATATATTAAACTTGTACTTTGGGGAGATGTAACCCTTATGCACTTTGTGAATCTTGCAAACAATAACGTAACAAGTTGCCCTGATATGTGTAAAGACTCTATGAATATCTTATGACACAACAGTATTTGTCTATTTATGCATGCTTGTTGCTGTATGAATTGATACGTTTGGCGGATTATTTGATGTCACTTATGTGGAATATGCCTGTATATATATATATATATATATATATATATATATATATACTACTGTCTCGCATGACGATATCAAACAAAATGTCTACCCTATTGTGTTATGTTCTTTCAGAACATGGCACCAAGGAGAATTGTGAACAATCGGGATGCTGATCAACCTCCTCCTCCCCAACTACCAAGGACTGCTGAAGAGCTAAACGCCCTACTAGAAGAAAGGATCTTCGCAGCTATCACCCAGTATGAGGCGAACCGTACTGAACAAAGTGGAGGACCAAGCAATGCTAGACGCAATGGGAATGGAGATTCATCTGGAGGCAACGCAGCTCAGGGCTGCACTTTCAAGCAGTTTCTCGACTGCAAGCCGCTGAACTATGATGGCACTGGAGGTGCAGTGGCATTTGTACGCTGGACGGAGAAGACTGATGCCACTATCCATATGAGCAAGTGTACCGCGGATCAGCAAGTCACTTTTGCTACTGGGTTGTTTGTTGATGAGGCTTTGACTTGGTGGAATTTGCAAGTCCAGACTCTGGGTGATGATGCTGCGTACGGCATGACGTGGGATGCGCTAAAGGAACGTATGAGAGAGAAGTATTGCTCTCGTGCTGAACTCCAAAGGTTGGAGACTGAGTTTTGGCACCTGACCATGGAAGGTGCTGACATTACTGGTTATACTCGAAGGTTCCACGATCTGTCGAGAGTGATCCCCTACATGGTGACTCCCGAATTTAAGCGCGTTGAACGCTACATTTGGGGATTGGCCTCAGAATTTCGCAGCATGGTAACTTCGGCCAAACCTCAAACGATCACTGAGGCTGTAACTCTGGCAGTCAGCCTTACTGAAGATGTTATCCGTATGAAGAAGCTATCACTGAACCCTATTGAGAATACTGAGACGCATGCTGAGTCGTCGAGTGATAAGAAAAGGAAGCATGCGAATCTGAATCAAGCAACCCGCAGCAACAGAAGGGTCAAACAACAAGAAGCGTGACCAACCTTTGCAGCGGCAAATGATACTGCAGCCAAAGGATACCAAGGCACCCTGCCTAAATGCCAAAAATGTAAGTATCATCATGAAGGAGCTTGTCGCCTTCCAAGATGCGACAAATGTGGTAGGTTGGGTCATCAAATAGAAGACTGTTGGGGAAAAGGAAGGAACGGAAATGGAAATCGCAACGGTGCTAGTAATAGGAATGGTGGAAATGGAAATGACAATGGTAATCGGAATGGGTATGGAGCTGGGCAAAACCAAGGATGCTTCATTTGTGGAAGCAAAGATCATTTCATAAAAGATTGCCCAAAGGGAAACAATGCTCAGGCTCGAGCATTTGTGATTGGAGCAAAAAACGCACGCGAGGACCCTAACGTGGTCACCGGTACGTTTCTCATTAACAATCACTTTGCATCCATATTATTTGACACTGGTTCCGATTTTAGCTTCATGTTTGTGGAATTTAAACGTATGCTTGAAATAGGATCTAGTAGATTAGATATTCCTTATTCCATAGAACTAGCCATTGGTAAACTCGTTGAATCGAGCGAAGTTGTTAGAGGTTGCACATTAAAACTTGGTGATCGAAGATTTAGCATCGACCTCTTACCTATTCAATTGGGTAGCTTCGATGTAGTGGTCGGAATGGACTCGTTGTCCAAGAACAAAGCTGAAGTTGTTTCTCACGAGAAAATCATTCGCATCCCCCTGACGAATGATGAAACTCTCATCGTGCACGGAGAAAAATGAGATGCGCCTCTGCGAATCATCAGTTGTGTGAAGGCACGGAAGTGCTTAAGGAAAGGATGTGTTGCTTTCCTAGCGCACGTTGTAGATAAGAAGGCTGAGGAGCCGAAACTCGAAGACATTCCTGTGGTGAAGGAATTCCCGGATGTTTTTCCTGAAGATCTGCCAGGACTACCTCCGCAACGACAAGTCGAATTCCGTATAGACTTGGTTCTAGGAGCCGCTCCTGTAGCCAAGGCACCCTATCGGCTTGCACCATCCGAAATGCAAGAATTATCTACACAACTCCAGGAGTTATTGGATAAAGGATTCATAAGGCCAAGCTTCTCACCTTGGACAGCTCCAGTGTTGTTCGTGAAGAAGAAGGATGGAACACTGCGGATGTGTATCGATTACAGAGAACTGAACAAGCTCACAATCAAGAATCGGTACCCACTACCGAGGATTGATGACTTATTTGATCAATTGCAAGGATCGAGATAATATTCCAAGATCGACCTTCGATCTGGATACCATCAGTTGAGAATCCAAGAGGAAAGCGTACCAAAGACTGCATTCCGAACGCGTTATGGGCATTACGAGTTCCTTGTGATGCCATTCGGACTGACGAACGCACCAGCGGTATTTATGGATCTGATGAACCGCGTATGCAAACCATATCTCGATAAATTCGTGATTGTATTTATCGATGATATCCTGATTTACTCCCGAACGAGAGAAGAACACGAGCAACACCTCAGGACCATTCTAGAACTACTGAAGAAAGAGAAACTTTATGTAAAATTCTCAAAGTGCGAATTTTGGATTCACGAAGTACAGTTTCTTGGTCACGCCGTGAACGAGAAAGGCATTCATGTAGACCCATCCAAGATTGAAGCAATAAAGAATTGGGAAGACCCCAAAACCCCGACTGAAGTTCGACAATTTTTGGGCTTAGCGGGCTGTTACCGACGGTTTATTGAGAATTTCTCCAAAATAGCTCAACCGCTAACTACCCTTACACAGAAAGACAAGAAGTACGACTGGGGTGATAAGCAGGAAGAAGCCTTCCAACTGCTCAAAAATAAGTTATGCGATGCACCGATACTATCCTTACCCGAAGGCACAGAAGACTTCGTGGTATACTGCGACGATTCGCATCAAGGTTTGGGTTGCGTGCTCATGCAGCGCCAAAAAGTCATCGCTTACGCTTCAAGACAATTGAAGGTACATGAGAGGAATTATACCACTCGCGACCTGGAGCTAGGTGCAGTGGTATTCGCCTTGAAGATCTGGCGACATTACTTATATGGTACTCGATGTACAATCTTCACAGATCACAAAAGCCTACAACACATATTTAATCAGAAGGAATTAAATATGCGTCAACGACGTTGGGTCGAGCTGCTGAACGATTATGACTGTGAGATTAAGTACCATCCTGGAAAGGCAAACGTTGTAGCTGATGCGTTAACTCGAAAGGAAAGGGTTAAGACCCTAAGGGTTCGAGCATTGGAAATGACTATTCAAACGAACCTCACTGCACGCATTCGTGACGCACAACAAGAAGCCCTTAAGATGGAGAATCATAGAACTGAATACCTCCGAGGTATGCTGAAGAATTTGGTGCCAAACAAAGAAGGAACCTTGTACTTTAAGGAGCGTATTTGGGTTCCGCTCTATGGCGTTATGCGAGAAGTCATCCTTAATGAAGCTCATAAGTCGAGATACTCGATCCATCCAGGATCGGACAAAATGTATTAAGACATGAAAGATTACTATTAGTGGCCGAGACTCAAGAGCGATGTTGCTACCTATTTTGGAAAGTGCCTAACCTGTGCCAAGGTTAAGGCTGAATATCAGAAACCGTCTGGCCTACTACAACAACCAGAGATACCCATATAGAAGTGGGAGAAAATATCGATGGACTTCATAACAAAATTACCCAGGACCCCTAGAGGGCACGATATGATATGGGTGATAGTTGATCGATTGGCGAAATTTGCGCATTTCCTAGCGATCCGAGAGAAGGATAGCACTGGAAAGCGTGCTGAGTTGTACTTGAAAGAAATCGTGGCACGTCATGGAGTGCCTATCTCAATCATTTCAGACAGAGATGGACGCTTTGTCTCAAGAATCTGGCAATCCTTTCAGGAAGCCTTTGGATCTCAACTAGATCTAAGCACGGCCTTCCATTCGCAAATAGACGGTTAGAGCGAACGGACCATACAAACGCTGGAAGATATGCTTCATGCATGTGTCATGGACCTAGGCGGCAGCTGGGATACTCATCTACCTTTAGTTAAGTTTTCCTACAATAACAGTTATCATACAAGCATAAAAGCCGCACCGTTCGAAGCTCTGTATGGCCGCAAGTGCTGCTCGCCATTATGTTGGGCAGACGCAGGAGATAAACGTATGGTTGGTCCTGAACTAGTACAAGAGACAACCGACAAGATTATGCAGATCCGAGAGCGCATTAAGGCGGCTCGAGATCGACAAAAGAGCTACGTGGATCGTAGACGAAAACCATTAGAATTCGAGGTGGGAGTTTTGTTAAAGGTCTCACCTTGGAAGGGCGTAGTAAGATTTGGAAAACTTGGAAAGCTGAATCCACGATACATCGGACCATTCAAGATCTTAGAAAGAATTGGTACCGTGGCATACAAGTTGGAATTACCAGAAGAACTTAATGGAGTACATGATACGTTCCATGTATCCAACCTCAAGAAGAGTCCAACACAAGAAAACGTGATTATCCCTGCGGATAAAGTGTATATTGATGACGCCCTCTGATTTACAGAATAACCCGTTGAGGTTACCGACTGGAAAGTCAACAAGACCAGGAGGAGCAGTGTGAAACTTGTCAAAGTACGTTGGAACCCTAAGCAAGGTCCCGAGTACACGTGGGAACGTGAAGACCAGTTTAAAGAAAAGTACCCCCACCTGTTCAAGAAAACTCCTGCGAGAGATAGATCAGCCTGAATTTCGGGACGAAATTCTTTTAACGGGGGGAGACTGTGACAACTGGCACCAAACCGGTAATTTATGTACACTTTAATTATTATTTAACGACTGCAATTATGTGCTTAAATGTCAACATTGTCTGATTACATACTAAACAAGTGAATTCAAGCACGTTTTATACTACAAGAAATTTCTTTATGCATTAATGATAGCGTTGCGTCAGAAATACTAGTAAACTCACCGGTAAGACATTGTGTCAACAATTCTGCAGAAAGCAGTCGGACAATAGAATTGGGGCCTAGTTGTAGGTCCAACGACAAGAATACATTAAAACCCAAGAGTACATACAAGGGTTAACATATAGACTTTCCGGAAGCTAAAATACGCACTAAAAAGCACCCGAAACGCACTTTAGGTGCAGAATTTTATAGAATTCAGCTATAATCAGCTTTTTAACATATAAATATTATGCAGAATTCATGTTTATTTATCCAGAATACCCTCCTAAGTGTTGGGAATTAAAAGGGTTAGAAAAGGATACTCAAGGGACACTAAACGGTGCAATTTAGCACTTTAACGAACCGGTATTTAACCGAACAACCGGACATTACCCGGAACATAAAAATATTACTAGAAACATTGTTTTAATGTTTCTGAACTAGTTATGGTCCCCGAACACCATAACACCCCTTATAACATAATAACGCATCAAATCCCTAAACTTATTACTTGAAACTTACTTGTTTATATAATTAGTAAATTGAAGTTACACTTTGCCCCCCCCCCCCCCAATCTTGTTCACGGTTGCAAAGGGGGTGACCCCACCAAATATTTGCCAAGATCTCCCAAAATCCATTTTGATCTTTTCTTGGATTCATATTGATTTCCCTTGGATACTCCTAGATATCATGTGATCTTGAAGATCTTGTAAGCACTATATAATGTCACCGTTCTCATACTTCACCACTCAACAACACAACCTTCTCCTCCCTCCTCCCACTTACGGCCGTGAGCCACCACCCCCATCACCACCATCTTCAAAACTTGTTCATCCATTCCAAGTTCTTCATAAGGTGCAAGAAGGTGATTAAGAAGGTTTAGAGCTTGTAGATCTTGAAGAACCTTCTCCATTTGGTTTTACCCACCATCTTTGTCATCTTCAACTTCAAGTGTTCTTCCCTATCCCTTGTGCTAGTAGTAAGCTCCTTGTAACTTGTTACTTCATTTATTGATGAATGAAATATGATGAATATTGTTAAACTTGAAGAACACAAAAGAACATGATCATGATACTTTAACATAAGCTTAAAAATATAAGAATACATGTTGAATATGTTGATTTGCTTCTTGTTGATTGATTATTAGTGTTAGTGATGTTATACATCATATGGATCCTACTAGATTGTGATTAAACACACGATCTAGTAAGTTAAAGTGATGATCTTGTGAAAGACCAAGATCTTCATGCTTTATGTCTTCATGAACTTGAATAATGAAATGGGTTTCTTATGTAAAGATGGTTTAAACAAATACAAATCTTGTAAATAGATGATTACAAAAAGAATTTTCTCAAGAAACCAAGATTATTTACAAGACTTACAAGGTCATGGTTTCTAAGTAAACTAATAATATTTTTAGTGTTTAAACAAGACTAGAAACATGAATGTAACAAGAAAAATACAAGAGAAGTATTTTTAGAAAAATCATCTTACAAGTTGTAAATGACTAGATCTTTTAATAAAGTGATTTACAAACAAATAACCATGTTTTTAAGGGTAACTAAACCTACTAAATACCATGGTAAGTTACTACAAGTTTTTACAAAAACTTCAAGTTCATGATGTAGTGAGATTTACTTGATTTTGACACTCGGTAAGTGTTGAATGAGTTGTTGATGTTTGATGATGATTTAAAAGAAAATAAACAAATGTTTTGAAAACATGGGAAACCTCCATTTTCAGGGAAAACTCTGTCAAAATTTCTATATGTTGGGATCGAACCCTATCAGAGGAACAGATAATTAAAGCTAAAACTGGATCAGAGCAGTGGATCCAGAATAAGCAGACGTTTACAGATGGTTACATACAAGTCTCTCCCCTTGATAGTGATTTCAACATCTGCTGACCTCCTATCTGCTGATCATGCAAACTGCTGACCTACAAATGCTGCTCAAGTAAAGACCTGATGATAGACTGAAGCTCTGTTGATTCAATCTACTGTCTTGAGTCAAGCACTGCTGATCCGGACAAGTACTGCTGGGTTCACAGCAGTGGAAGGTTGCAGCAGCTGATCTATAGTCTATTTGTAATGTAATGTAATAGCAGTAGTTAGCATAGCAGTGTTTGTATAGATCAGAGGTTAGAGTTTTTTAGGAGGTTAGATGTCACTTTCATGGTGACGTCAGCATTAGATGCTCAGTGGTTTGCTAGTGCTAATAAATAGAACAGTGCTCTGCACTGTTCTATTAGCTCTTTTGCAACACCGTCTTCTTTGCACGAACAAACACTGAGCTCTGGCTGAGGGGGAGTTTGTATTCAAGCATTACTCTGTAATCGTTGTTGAAATTAAATTCAATCTTTCGGTTCTTTGTTGAAAATGTCTTGATCAAAGCAATACTCTCGTTTGATTGTATGCAAAGTTTGTTTTCATATTAATTCCGCTGCACAACTCATCCATTTCCATCTTAATTCAAACAGAAAATACAATCAAAACCAAACTCAGATCCAACAATTGGTATCAGAGCTTGGACAGTCAAATTTGATTTAACAATCATTTTGACATAAATAGTTCAGCTCAAAATCGTTGATATCGATAGTTTGTTCGGTTTGTTGAAAAACAGAGTAAGGTTTAATCACCATTAAAGTTGATTAATCAGTGCCTGTAAAACAACCAAGATGACGTCACAATCACAAGATGATAAGAATAATGTGGGCTCGCTTTTCAAACCACCTATGCTTAAACGTAATGAATACAACATCTGGGAGAGAAGGATGGGTCACATCCTTGCTCAACAGAACACTGGATGTTGGAGGTCTGTTGTTTTTGGTCCCCATGTTCCTATGGTGCCAAGTGCTGAGGATCCAAAGAAGAACGTACCAAAACCTTATGAAAACTATACTGAAACTGATTTTCAAAAGTTCGAACTGGATGCCAAAGCATTTAGCATCATAGCATCTGCATTACCAAATGAGATCTATGCTGGACTGTTGCATTGCAACAGTGCCAAAGAGCTATGGGATGCATTGAAGGAACAGTTTGGGGGTACTGAAGAAGTTATTGAAAACAATCGGGAAATTCTGAATCAGCAGTATGAAACCTTTTGTCACATTAAGGGTGAAACATTGACCCAACAATTTGAACGGTTCAGTTGTCTCATCAGTGAGCTAAGACTTGTTAAAGTTGAATTTCCAAAATCAACCCAAAATAGCAGGTTTCTTAGATCACTACCTGATAAATGGGACACAATTGCATTTGTGACTAGAAACTCTGTTGAGTTCAAAGATCTGACCCTGACCCTGACCCAACTTCATGGTAGACTCCTGACTTATGAAAGGGAGTTGAACCAGAAAAAGAAGTTGCAAGAGTCTGGAAAAGCCACTGATGATTACTCATTCGGTAGCACAGCTCTTCTTGGTCAGGAAGAATCTGGTAGCAGCAGTAAGGAACAGGGTTATAATCATTTCATTGATATAACAGCTGGTGGTAACTTTACCAACCCTGATCCTCACTCTGCAAATTATGCTTTCACTGCAAACACTGAAAACCAGAAGTCAGATAATTTGTGCTTTGAACTCAACGATTTGCAACATTTTGATCCCACTGACTTAGAGGAGATGGACATTTTGCATCAGCTGGCTTTGCTTAGTGTGAGAACAAGCAAATTCTACAAAAGAACAGGGAGAAAGTTCCCAGGGCTACATGGGAATCTAAGGGTTGGGTTGGATAAATCGAAAATCAAGTGTTACAAGTGCAATAGGCTAGGTCATTTCGCTAGGGAATGCAGGAGTCAAACAACTGGTCCTATAATCACTCATCCTAGTTCAAACCCTAGACCTCAAAATCAAAGCACTGTGCATTATACCCAATATACCCCTGCAGAACATGTTAACACTGCTCATTATGCTGCTGCCCCTGTGCCTGTGCATTATGTCCAAACTACTGTCCCACAAATTCAGTATGTTCAAACCCCTGTCCCCCAGGCACAAGTGCAACCTGCTGCATCTCAAATAGCTGCTCCAGCAGTGGTATAACCAGATCAGCAAAGCTTCTTTACTCAAGGCTTTGTTGACTGGAGCAGCATGCCTGATGAGCTTGGTGATGAAAATTTTGCACTCTATGCTTTTAATGAACCTTCTAATGATGAATTTTTTTTATGGCATTAGAGTCAATACCAGAGGGGGTTGAAACTGAAGGTGAACAGCTAAGTGATGAAACAGTGGATGAGGTGACTGAAGCAGTGGTTAGCTCAGATGATACACATTTGCAGCCTTTACCAACAAATGCCATCATACCATACCAAGGAGATTTAATCTTCTTGAGATCTCATCCACCTGATCAAATCATTGGCAACATCAATGAAGGGGTGCCCACAAGAAGCCAAACCCAAAACATTTGTCTTTTTGCGGGTTTTATATCACTCCATCAGCCAGTCAAGTACCAAGAGGCACTAAAAGACAATAGCTGGGTAGAAGCCATGCAAGAGGAGCTCCAACAGTTTAAAAGACAACAAGTATGGGAGCTTGTACCACTGCCAGAAGAGGTTAGTCCCATTGGCACAAAGTGGGTCTTCAAGAACAAAACTGATGAAAGGGGTATTGTTGTCAAGAATAAAGCCAGGCTTATGGTTCAAGGTTACAGACAGGAAGAGGGGATTGATTATGATGAAACATTCGCCCCTGTTGCAAGATTGGAAGCCATTAGACTGTTCCTGGCCTTTGCTGTCAACTGTCACACCCCGACCACGTAGAACATACAAAACGTGGCGGAAACGTCGGGGAGTGTTGTAACAGAATTAATTGTTTCAAATCCATGGCAATTGAAGTTTCGTTTTATTGATTAAAAGTGTTACAATGTCTTAACAAACAAGGAAATACAACATAATTAACTAGTCTTGCATCTTTTATTGTCACTAAAGCCCAAGTCTGCCTATGTGTATCTTGATCATCTTATGCAACAGCTCCTGAAAAACACATGTGAAAATAGGTACGTCAGCATAAAAATGCCTGTGAGATACATAGGTTTTGTGAAAATAGGTTTCATGGCTTATGTTTGAGAAAATGTTTAGTCATGAACCTTGTAATTTGCTTTGTTTTGTAAATCATTTGAAAAACGATAAGATCAGATGATATGTATAAATAAGAGAATAATGTATGGTTAAATGAATAACCATTGTAAAATGAGTTTGTATAAGATAAGTTGTTTGTAAATCAATGTCTTGTGAAAAGTATGTTATTTGTATAAAATGTTATATGTCTCAAACTGAAATGATTCAAATAACGCTACGATATGTAATACCATACAAACACTTATATATAGGAAGTACCAGCGGCGTATCCACCATGCTTGTATCATATTACACACGCATCGTTACTTAATCACTTAATCAAACCAAACCACCAAAGTAATGTTTAACAATTGTAGAAATGTTTATGTATGGTCAAATACGGTTCACACGGTTCACAGATACAAACGGTTCACAGATACAAACGGTTCACAGATACAAACGGTTCACATAGTCAAATGATTACAACGGTTCAAAATGCAGTGTAATGTGTTCACATGCTGGATGAGCATATGCAACAGAAATGTAATGTAAAACAATGTACTAAGCATGCACACAATGGACATACATAGCATAAGTGTAATGTAAAACAATGTACTAAGTATGAACTAAATGGACATACATAGCATAAAATGTAATATAAAACGATGTACTAAGTACGCACACAATCGGCATACATAGTATGAACACAATGAAAATCATGTACTATAATGTACTAACGAACATAGCAGGTATATGATGTGAAAGCATGGAAAGCATGGAAAGCATGAAAGTAACAAGTAGGCACATGTGTTTCACCCCAAAACAGTTTGGAAAACAGTAAAAGAGGGGTCTATGTACTCACTTGAGATTGCTCAGAAGTCCTAAGATAACCACCAAGCAATGCTAGAGATCACGGAATCAAACGGCACCTAATATAGGTAACTATGTTAATAACCGGACCTAAATCGGATGAACGGGTAGCATGAGGGTTTGTTAACCAAACGAGTGTGGAGACTCGTGTGATATGGTTTTAACAAAGCCTACATACTAAATGAAACCTAACATAATTGTTTACGACCCATTACGACCCGTTTAGGTAGCTTATGCTACTTTAACGCGTCATTCGCGTGAAACGCGTTCGGACCGCCTAACTAGTCCCTATGACAAGTGTTATATGCCTATACATGTTACATAATCAGTTATGTGACAAAGGTTTAGGTTACATATGCTTAATTACCAATTATACATGAAAAGGGTATTCTGGTAATTTACCTAAGGCAAATAAACTACCTATCATACAACTACTCAAACGATGTGACCATAGGGTATAACCTCGGAAGGTTATTCCCTATATACTATGGTCACCTAATGTATTTGGTCGGATCCTAATGATCGACCAAACTGGGTCGGGTTCGAAGGTATAAGCGATTTATTAGATCGCTTACCCTTACGACCCTAGACAACGTGGTAATCAGTAGGCATAGTCACAAAGGACTATAACCATCGTGATTACAATCACGTTGCGAAGTTCAAACGAACTTCGCATTGACCATAAGCTGGTCAACGCTGAAAGTCAAACAAAGTTTTACTTTCGGACTCGAAAAGCAATAAAAGACGAAAGAATACTTACGAAGGGTCCCCGAATGCTAATCTAGATCACAATAACTCAGGTATGAAACAATGGTTCCAACTTAGAGTCACTTAGATCAGATTCTAGTGGTTTTGAAGCAATGGGGGGTGGGGGTATTTATAGTTTTCGGGTAACCGTTAAGATCGTTTCATGGAAACCGTGCTTGAATCCAAGGCGTACACTTGTCGGAAACTCATGGTAGCTAAATATGGCCCTTATCAGCTGATTAGGCAAGTGGGAAATGTGTGGGTGTGGTTAAAACAGCTGGAATACGCTGACTGTTCGATCTTATCTGATCAGAGAGGCTGACGTGGGCCGCCTAAGACTTAAGCTTGGCTCACGCGGGCCGCCTAGCTCTTCAGATCAGAAAACAAGTTTCAAATGTTGCAGTTTCAGTCCCTGTTATGTGTTTAAGCCATTTCCGACATGTTTAAGGCCCGTTAAGCAAACTTTAAGGCCCTAACATGATGTCTAAACATTGTGGACATGAAACATGCTCAAAAATATGTCGGATGTTGGTTCGTTTGGTCGTACGAACGCGATGTTCGCTTAATTACGACGGAATGCGCACAAGCGCGAAAAACGATCCAAATGGCGTGACGAATGGATTTTTGGCAAGCCAAACACTAAAGCATAATATAGTCATGCTTACATAAATTTTTGGATATCCGGATGTATTCAGAACGTAAGTTATGCGCAAAAATGCAAACTTGTGCACTTTTTGACACTTTTAGTCCCTGAATGACCCAAAAGTTTATTTTAGCATACCGAACCTCTCAAAGCCTATTTCTAAGCTATGTAAAGGATATTTATGGTATGTTTAACTTATGGCCATGTTCCGGAATGTCTGTTACAGTTCAAATTGGCATACTTTCGCAGTTTGTCAACTTTAGTCCCTGTAAGCGATATAACTTGATTTCGGCATACCAAACCTTCCAAAACTTATTTCTAAGTTATGTAGAGGTTATTTAAGGTATGTTAAACCTATTTCACTATTCTGGAGTGTTTGTTGCATTAAACTGGTTATATTTACGCATTAGCGCGCGTATAACCCTCCAGAAAGCGATTTAAAGCTTGAAATCGAACAAGAGTTGATATGTGTAAACGATACACATATTTTTACAAATCCCAAGTATGAAATACTATATTTCATTGGTTTGGCATTTGTTTGATGGTTGAAGTGACACAGGTGTCACAGTCTCCCCTACTTTAGGAAATTTCGTCCCGAAATTTATTCGTAGGAGTCTATTTGTGACTTTGTGTCAAATAACCACCAAAGATATGTAAGGCATAATCCTGTCATTTCCTTAACGGACATTCTTCAGAACGAGATAGAACAGACGGAGTCATTTTCCTCAATGAGTATTCTTCAGAAGCGGAAATGAAGGAATAAACAACGGGGATTCATTTCCTCAACGGGCAATCTTCAGAAACGTAAAATGAACTTACGGAATCATTTTCAACGGGTGCGTCATCAGAAATGGAAATGAAAAGGAGAAACAAACGGATATTCATTTCCTCAACGGACAAATCTTCAGAAATAAAAATGAACAAACGGAGTTATTTTCAACGGGTGCTTCATCAGAAATGGAAATGAAAAGGAGAAACAAACGGATATTCATTTCCTCAACGGACAAATCTTCAGAAATTAAAATGAACAAACGGAGTCATTTTCAACGGGTGCTTCATCAGAAATGGAAATGAAAAGGAGAAACAAACGGATATTCATTTCCTCAACGGACAAATCTTCAGAAACGAAAATGAACAAACGGAGTCATTTTCAACGGGTGCTTCATCAGAAATGGAAATGAAAAGGAGAAACAAACGGATATTCATTTCCTCAACGGACAAATCTTCAGAAACGAAAATGAACAAACGGAGTCATTTTCAACGGGTGCTTCCTCAGAAATGGAAATGAAAATGATAGACAAACGGATATTCATTTCCTCAACGGACAAATCTTCAGAAACGAAAATGAACAAACGGAGTCATTTTCAACGGGTGCTTCCTCAGAAATGGAAATGAAAATGATAGACAAACGGATATTCATTTCCTCAACGGACAAATCTTCAGAAACGAAAATGAACAAACGGAGTCATTTTCAACGGGTGCTTCCTCGGAAATGGAAATAAAAATGATAGACAAACGGATATTCATTTCCTCAACGGACAAATCTTCAGAAACGAAAATGAACTTACGGAGTCATTTTCAACGGGTGCTTCCTCAGAAATGGAAATGAATAGAGTTAACTTCTAGGCACATAACAAAGCTCGCTGTGGTTTCTGTTCACTAAATTCCATAATTATGTATGCATCCATAATTACGTAATTCCTTGTACAGTCCGCACAGTTTGTCTTGTAATGTTCATAAGCACATAATCACATAGTTGTTTAACTTGGTTATTAATTTGTTATTAATTTGTTATCGATTGAGAACGGATATGGAAACTAGTCGATGGACTTCAATGTCCTCTGGGATCTATCTGAAGAGATAGGAAGATCTTCCAAAAATTCGATTTTTGTTTTCAAAGAAACGTAATATTCGAATTAAGGAACACATAAATTTTTTTGGATTTACGGAAATACCCTTAGGTACCCTATTAAGGATTTATAGTGGTACGTTGGGTATTCGTACAGAGTTGTAACTTGCGCCTTGTACTTCGTTTCCTTGGAAGAAACGGGTACTTAGGATTTCCGTGGAAAACGCAAGAGATAATAAAATGGAAGAAATTACGGGGTAGTCTGTTCTTCAAGTAATACGGTTCCTTGATTGTCAGTATTGTAGGGGATATGTTGTTTATACATACAACCACATAAATACATTGTAATGTAAATAAAAGATTTATTTATAAACAATGATAACAACTGTTTCATGGACCTTGACAACAAAAGAAAATAATACATAAGACGTGATTATTTCTAAACGATGTTGTCTTCTAGTCAGTCAGATGCTCATCCCTGTGCTGGATTTGCATTAGCAAGCTTTGGGCAATTTCTTCGGAAATGACCCATCTCGCCACAGTTGAAGCAAGAACCTGGTAGAAAACGACCTTGAGCGGTATTGTTGCCAGCTTGGTTTGGTGCAGTTGCAGCTGGGCAGACTCTTGCTGTATGGCCTATAAGCCCACAAGTTTGGCATTTGCGACACTTTACGTTGGCATGATGATGGAGGCTACATTGGTTGCACAAGGGTGCAGTTCCATTGTATGGCTTCCTAGCAGGGGGTTGAGTTGGTTGGTTGGGGACGGCTTGATCATTGTGAGTAACCATGGCGAAGTTCTGAGAAACCTTTCGCTTCTTTGACTTTTTAGGGGATCCAGTCTGTTCATCCATGGTCTTTGATTCCTCGATTGGGTTTGATTCCTCGACCGGTTTCTTGTCACCTTTTCGGAAAAGTTTACCTTTCCTGATCTTTGATTCAGTCAAGGTTGCAGATAGCTCAATGGCCTGTCTAACTGTAGTAGGGTTGCTGCCAGTCACAATGTCTTGTATTGAGTCAGGGAGGCCATCAATGTACTTTTCGATTGCCTTATCCAAAGGCGTGACCATGTTTGGGCATAACAGACTTAACTCCTCATAACGGTCCGTGTAGGCTCGATGCTCACCGCTGTCTTGCTCCAGATTGTCGAATTCCCTTTCCAAGGCCCTGATCTCATGACGAGGACAGAATTCCTTCATCATAAGGGTCCTAAGTTCAGCCCATGTCTGTGCTAGAGCAACTTCTGCACCACGATCTCTCATAACCCCGTTCCACCACGTAAGGGCTCTCTTCTGGAACACACTCGAAGCAAATTTGACCTTGCGATTGTCAGGACACTGCACGTGGCGGAAAGTATTCTCAATGCACTCGAACCATTGAAGAAGCCCAGTCGCTCCCTCAGAACCACTAAACTTGAGTGGTTTCGCCGAGTTAAAACTCTTGAAATTGCATGGACCATTGTTGTTGTTGTTGGCTTGATTCCATTGAGCAAAGAGGTTTGGGAATTGAGCAGCCATTTGCTGCGCAATGATTTCTGCCAGTTCGGCAGTCGCTATCTGGTTTTCGCGTCGAGGAGGCATTCTAAAAGAGGAAACATGAAAGGAAACGAGTGAGAGAATTAGACGAAAAGAATGAGATGAAACAAATCTGATGAAAGCAAGGATAGTGGTCATTTGTTTGTTACTACAAAGAAACAAACGACCCTGGTGACTAATCAAAGTAAATGGATCAAAAATAATGTATCGCGAAGACATGCTCGCCTATAAGTGAACACTCATCCCAAGAATTCCCAGGTAAGCACCACTGGTCTCGCGTCTGATGAGATATATACGAAGTGCTTGCCTAGACAGAAAACCCAGAATACAGGCATTCACCCTTCCAGTTTGCACGTGTTCACATTATTTAAAACCCAAAACCTTGACGAGATTTTGAAAATTCAAAGGGGTTCAAAACCATATAACAGAGGGTTCAAAACCTTACAATAGAGGGTTCAAAACCTTGTAATAAATCATCCTAGAACAGATGATTAGTTTTCAAAGCGGTTTTGAAATTTATGTTCTTGTTGTGGTAGTCGCCTAAGGATAGGTGACGGTATTGTTTTATGACTAAACGCAGGTAAACTCGCGTTAGGGTCCTAAGAAGATTATAGACTAGGTCAAAGCACTACTAATAACCTAATTCCCTATAACCATCGGCTCTGATACCATCTTTTCTGTCACACCCCGACCACGTAGAACATACAAAACGTGGCGGAAACATCGGGGAGTGTTGTAACAGAATTAATTGTTTCAAATCCATGGCAATTGAAGTTTCGTTTTATTGATTAAAAGTGTTACAATGTCTTAACAAACAAGGAAATACAACATAATTAACTAGTCTTGCATCTTTTATTGTCACTAAAGCCCAAGTCTGCCTATGTGTATCTTGATCATCTTATGCAACAGCTCCTGAAAAACACATGTGAAAATAGGTACGTCAGCATAAAAATGCCTGTGAGATACATAGGTTTTGTGAAAATAGGTTTCATGACTTATGTTTGAGAAAATGTTTAGTCATGAACCTTGTAATTTGCTTTGTTTTGTAAATCATTTGAAAAATGATAAGATCAGATGATATGTATAAATAAGAGAATAATGTATGGTTAAATGAATAACCATTGTAAAATGAGTTTGTATAAGATAAGTTGTTTGTAAATCAATGTCTTGTGAAAAGTATGTTATTTGTATAAAATGTTATATGTCTCAAACTGAAATGATTCAAATAACGCTACGATATGTAATACCATACAAACACTTATATATAGGAAGTACCAGCGGCGTATCCACCATGCTTGTATCATATTACACACGCATCGTTACTTAATCACTTAATCAAACCAAACCACCAAAGTAATGTTTAACAATTGTAGAAATGTTTATGTATGGTCAAATACGGTTCACACGGTTCACAGATACAAATGGTTCACAGATACAAACGGTTCACAGATACAAACGGTTCACAGATACAAACGGTTCACAGATACAAACGGTTCACATAGTCAAATGATTACAACGGTTCAAAATGCAGTATAATGTGTTCACATGCTGGATGAGCATATGCAACAGAAATGTAATGTAAAACAATGTACTAAGCATGCACACAATGGACATACATAGCATAAGTGTAATGTAAAACAATGTACTAAGTATGAACTAAATGGACATACATAGCATAAAATGTAATATAAAACGATGTACTAAGTACGCACACAATGGACATACATAGTATGAACACAATGAAAATCATGTACTATAATGTACTAACGAACATAGCAGGTATATGATGTGAAAGCATGGAAAGCATGAAAGTAACAAGTAGGCACATGTGTTTCACCCCAAAACAGTTTGGAAAACAGTAAAAGAGGGGTCTATATACTCACTTAAGATTGCTCAGAAGTCCTAAGATAACCACCAAGCAATGCTAGAGATCACGGAATCAAACGGCACCTAATATAGGTAACTATGTTAATAACCGGACCTAAATCGGATGATCGGGTAGCATGAGGGTTTGTAAACCAAACAAGTGTGGAGACTCGTGTGATATGGTTTTAACAAAGCCTACATACTAAATGAAACCTAACATAATTGTTTACGACCCATTACGACCCGTTTAGGTAGCTTATGCTACTTTAACGCGTCATTCGCGTGAAACGCGTTCGGACCGCCTAACTAGTCCCTATGACAAGTGTTATATGCCTATACATGTTACATAATCAGTTATGTGACAAAGGTTTAGGTTACATATGCTTAATTACCAATTATACATGAAAAGGGTATTCTGGTAATTTACCTAAGGCATATAAACTACCTATCATACAACTACTCAAACGATGTGACCATAGGGTATAACCTCGGAAGGTTATTCCCTATATACTATGGTCACCTAATGTATTTGGTCAGATCCTAATGATCGACCAAACTGGGTCGGGTTCGAAGGTATAAGCGATTTATTAGATCGCTTACCCTTACGACCCTAGACAACGTGGTAATCAGTAGGCATAGTCACAAAGGACTATAACCATCGTGATTACAATCACGTTGCGAAGTTCAAACGAACTTCGCATTGACCATAAGCTGGTCAACGCTGAAAGTCAAACAAAGTTTTACTTTCGGACTCGAAAAGCAATAAAAGACGAAAGAATACTTACGAAGGGTCCCCGAATGCTAATCTAGATCACAATAACTCAGGTATGAAACAATGGTTCCAACTTAGAGTCACTTAGATCAGATTCTAGTGGTTTTGAAGCAATGGGGGGTGGGGTATTTATAGTTTTCGGGTAACCGTTAAGATTGTTTCATGGAAACCGTGCTTGAATCCAAGGCGTACACTTGTCGGAAACTCATGGTAGCTAAATATGGTCCTTATCAGCTGATTAGGCAAGTGGGAAATGTGTGGGTATGGTTAAAACAGCTGGAATACGCTGACTGTTCGATCTTATCTGATCAGAGAGGCTAACGCGGGCCGCCTAAGATTTAAGCTTGGCTCACGTGGGCCGCCTAGCTCTTCAGATCAGAAAACAAGTTTCAAATGTTGCAGTTTCAGTCCCTGTTATGTGTTTAAGCCATTTCCGACATGTTTAAGGCCCGTTAAGCCAACTTTAAGGCCCTAACATGATGTCTAAACATTGTGGACATGAAACATGCTCAAAAATATGTCGGATGTTGGTTCGTTTGGTCGTACGAACGCGATGTTCGCTTAATTACGACGGAATGCGCACAAGCGCGAAAAACGATCCAAATGGCGTGACGAATAGATTTTTGGCAAGCCAAACACTAAAGCATAATATAGTCATGCTTACATAAATTTTTAGATGTCCGGATGTCTTCAGAACGTAAGTTATGCGCAAAAATGCAAACTTGTGCACTTTTTGACACTTTTAGTCCCTGAATGACCCAAAAGTTTATTTTAGCATACCGAACCTCTCAAAGCCTATTTCTAAGATATGTAAAGGATATTTATGGTATGTTTAACTTATGGCCATGTTCCGGAATGTCTGTTACAGTTCAAATTGGCATACTTTCGCAGTTTGTCAACTTTAGTCCCTGTAAGCGATATAACTTGATTTCGGCTACCAAACCTTCCAAAACTTATTTCTAAGTTATGTAGAGGTTATTTAAGGTATGTTAAACCTATTTCACTATTCTGGAGTGTTTGTTGCATTAAACTGGTTATATTTACGCATTAGCGCGCGTATAACCCTCCAGAAAGCGATTTAAAGCTTGAAATC
>JARYGA010040208.1:0-37178 GCA_030545235.1 Helianthus tuberosus | reverse complement strand
AAAACAATGATTTGGGAACAAGGTTCACACTCGGTTCAGTATTTGAAGTCCTAGGGTTCCTACATGTTTTAGAATTGATTTAATTGCATAAATGACCAACAAGTTTAGTGTCACGTGGCTTAGGTGCCAAGAGTTATCGACGTTGTAAACAACGGACCGCAATACACTTCGTTACCAAGAACATGTAAACTCTAACCTAAATAAGGCATGATTGGACATAAACATATCGCAAAGTCAAATTTAATCTTCACTCGACAATTTACGAATTCAATGAAAATGCAAGACAATTATCTATGATTTCAATATCAAATTACAGCTTGTCATGAAATCAAATCAAATACAAATGCTTCAACCCTAGAAACTTACAAACACCTACACCGGAGTGAAACCATTGAGGATTAGCCGCTCATAGTCAAATGAATGCGATCACCGGATGTTGAGAGCTTGAACATAATCATCTTGAAGCTTTGAAATGGTGGAAATGGTGATTAGGGTTTAGAATGATTGGTGGTGATGAATGGATTGAAGGATGAATGATAATTAGGGTTGTGGAATGGGTTGTGAAGATGAAATCGAATGAAGATGGATTAATTGGATGGATTGGGGATGAAGTTAGATGAGTTCTAGGCTCCAAGAATGATATTCAAACTCCAATTGAAGTGTATTGATGTATTGCAAAATACATCCTTTATTCATGTATAGTTTGTACAATTTATCGTTAGTTATAGTTTCGTTTTAGTTAGAATTACGTGCTATTGATCAAATTGCGTTTTTCCAGGTCTTGATACGTATAGTTGCTGAAAAGGAGCAATACCAAGCTAAAATGTTGAAACATGAAGTCCCGGAATAAGTCTAAAAGAGTTAGAGTAATTTTTGGAGAATTTTGGGATGTTAAAGCTGAGTTTTGGATGCGAGAGTCTGTGAAAAAACAGCAGTGGCGTCGCGCCACGGCCATCTTGAATATCAGTAGCGTGACGCCGGCATCAAACAAACAAAATCTGGAATTATCCATGGTGGCGTCGCGCCACCAGCTTGGCCTTCACCTGTCGCGTGACGCGACGGGCATACCTGACGAGTTTAATTCGTTAATTTTTAGGGTTTGAGTATAAAAACCAAGAGAATCATCATTAATGAAGAACTTTCGAATTGGAGAAACCCTAGGCGAATTTCAGAGCAGATTTTGATTATTTCGGAGTGCTTTAGCTTGCGGGAATCATTCAGTTGAAGCACGGAGCATAGGAAAGAAGATTGTTCGGGTCTTATCTCCCGGTTTTCGTTATTTCTTTGTTTCGATAATTTTCCGATGAATTCTTGTTTTGAACTTGTTTCATTTATAATAGACATTATGTTTAGTGGCTAAAACCTTCGTTACTGCCTATGTTAGATGAAAGTTTAATAAAGTTTGGATCTTTTAACGGTTTCTATTGTTTTGTTATGGATTGATCTTTGAAAGTAAATAATTCTAGAATATTTGATTTGGTGCGTATGCGTATTTAAGTTTTGATTGTTGATTACTTGCTGTTTCACATAGATTTTGGTGAATGACTTTCACATAATAAATTTGTGTTGATTATTCGATTCCCTTGCGGGTTTGGGTGATTGTTGGGTAAATTGGCCAATAGCCTTAGAAACAGTAATTAAAATACAATTAGAATTAAGTATTCCGCTTAACTTGTCGCTGAGAGGCTTGAGTTAGTTAGTAGGTCGCAGTGTAATATAAAGCTAAGATAGGTTTTGAGAGAAGTCGATCTTAGTTCCCTAATTTCATCTGTGTCTATTAAACCAAGTTAGAATCTAGGATTGCCTTAGACTGTCGCGCTGATAGGTAGATAGTCGTATTAGGGCACTTTTAGAGACGTTAGAGGACTGAGAGGAAGTCTAACAATCGGTGTTCACAACAACCTTGTAGGGTTTCCTAGGTTTTTCCTTAGAAGGGTCGGGAAGTCTTAGATTAAAATACCTTAGGGTTTAGTACTTCACGATCCCGATTCCCTACCACAATAGAACCGTTAGAAATCCATTCCTAGCTAAACTGGATTCAAGCCTAGGTAGTCGTTAATCTCATTTGAATCAAACCTTAGTTCACTTTCGTATTAACCTAGCTTTAGTTAATTAATTAGTTTAATATAGATTTCCTTAGTTTTTCCGTAACCCCCCCCCCCCAAACAATTAAACAAGTTTAAGTCGCGTCCGTCAGTGTCTATTAAAGTCTAGTTTACGTGATACATAGAGTATCGTGGTTCGATATCCGGACTTCCTAGGTTATACTATATTGATCGGTACACTTGCCGATTGTATGGTTTTAAGTCGAGTCTAGAATTAAAGCTTTATAGTGTCTAGAATAGAGCGTCTAATTTAGTTTATTTTAATAGTCTGTTTAGCACACTTCAAGTTTTTGGCACCGTTGTCGGGTACTCTTGGCAATTGCGTTCATTAGCTTTGATAGATTTAATTGATATATACGTGCTACGTGTTTGTTTTGTTTTGAGTCTTTGTCTTTTCTTTTCATCTTGAGTCGTAGTTACTAGTGTCTTCTTCTCTTGTATTCAGGTTTTTGCTTGTAGTGGATGCCACATCTACGCTCGCACGGACCACCGCCACCAATCAAGGAATCATCATCTCAACTGGGCGAAGGCCCAGAGGTTAGTACTTCATCTTCGTCTTTTACTGTTTTCCCAGATTTCGACACCAATCCCATAACCGTACCACCACCTTCACCAAACCATTCACCTAAGGATTCCCCACCCGATAGTCACACTTCTAGTACCTCTAGCGAACCAGAAAACTTAGAACCAATGGCTAACGGTAGGCAAACCGTCCATCAGCAAGCCACTCAAAATTTCACCGGTCTAGCTTCACCCATCACCGTTCCACCCATAGTTAATGAAAATTCATGGCAGATTCCATCTTATGCCATGCAGGCTATAACCAATAATATCCAATTCCATGGCCGAGATGATGAGGATGCCCCGGCCCACATAAACCGTTTCTCCCGTATGCTAGCAATGTCACACCCCCAAAATACCACCTACGGAAACCCCCGCAAGGCGTGTGACGTACCAGGATCCTAGCCACCAATCACATTGAACTCATAAATGTGTTTTAAATAAAACTTTCATTCATTATCATAAAGTATTACAAACGTTACATATCATTCGTTGTTTACAGCGGAAGCATAACTCATTTGTTAAGTGTATCATAAACCATGTGTACTTAAACTATTAAGCTTGCATAGCGAGACCATGTATCACGACCCATGACCACTTCAGCATCCCAGATGGCAAGACCCAATGATGTAAACCTACAGACCTGCAAGCATGCAGACAAGTGTGTCAGACGACGCTGGTGAGTTCAAAGTTTTGTTAACGTGTGTAGTTACCAGATATCTGTTAAGTCAACTCATCGTTTCGTTTTGGGATTGTTATTAACGTAGGAGAGTCTTATATACTGAAAGTGTGTCCAATATATACCATGGGAGTGTGCCCAATATAACCTGGGAGTGTGCCCAACCCCAATGCCCCTAACCAAGCATTGGTAATGATGTCCAGGTAACTAGATCACGCCCGTCCTTACGGCCCGGTGTGAGGGTGTCAAACCTAATAGCGCTATCAACTAGTTACCCCATTGCCTTACAGGCAACACGGTAGATGATCGATTCTGTGTTCAATAACCAACATCCCAAATAACAGTTTACCCAGTATTCCCCTTTAGAAACGTTTACCAGATGTCCCAAACCACCGGGACGCATGCTTAGAAAAGTGCAGTGAACTCACCTGAGATTGCTCGGTTTGTTAATCTACTTTACCAGTTCCCAGTTGGTCAACCAAACCCTACCGTGGTTACCAAAGATAATCAGTTTCGAAATCATTCATGTCATACATCAACATACAGTAATTCACGCACGATTACACATAATGCTCTTATCATAAAATCATGGCATGACATGTATCGGTACTTAATTTGAAACAACTAGCATACACAACCCTTTATTCCAATTAACATTCTCAGTTAAGTAATTCAATGATGACATATGCGACCCACTATTGATTTTCAGTTCCCAAAGTCTAGTCATAATATAACAGTTTAATCACTTATATTCACTTAATCAAAATTCAATTACATTTGATTACTTGAACATCCAAGTCCCATGTGCGGCCCACTTATTTACCCATTTGTTTACAATTAAACAAACACATGTATGAGACTTGGTTTGTTTTATTCGAGAACTTGAACATGTGCAGACCATTTAAAGCATTAATCACATATATCTATCATGACACAAAATAGATCACTCATAATAACAATCTATCCCATCATCACGTGACTGTTTACATGCATGCATAAGAATATTGTACTGACCACATCAAATCATTACCCCATGCAACCCTATCACCATGATCATTAGAGTGTTTAACACGTGGCCTATATCATAACATACTATCAACACTCAACATCTCAATTAGTATACAGTTCATGTTCACTACAGCGGCAATGTCGACAAAAGTCATAATCTAGTTGGACGAAACAACCTATGTTTCGTCGGAGACCCTAAATTTCGTCGGAGCAGTTCATGGCTTAATCAGTTCATGGTTATTCTGCAAACGCTAATTATTCAATAACAGTTTCATCAACTCATCAAACATTATCATGAAGTCAAGCATAATCATACTTAGCCGTTCCTGAAATCATCATCAAACACACTCCACAACTGAGTTTTCATGCAATGATTCAGACCTATTTACGATTAAGATTAACAGGCATTCACATAACACTTCCAAATCAAAACAGGATATAGACGATGACACACCTAACCGTTACTAACAAACACATATTACACAACTATGCAAGACAATAGAGTTGATTTAAAATATCTTAAAAGCACACTAACCGAAAGGATCAAGATGCAAGAAGGACTCAAAGGAGGAGTTTCGCGAAAGGGATGTTGCCGTCGAGTGCTGCCGTCGAGTTCAGGGACTTCTAGGGTTTGTGTGTTTAGAAATTATGAGGGTAATCTATGCCTACTCGCAATATAAGTTAGGGATGTACGGCTCGGGTTGGGCTTCATGTACTACGGGCTAAGGAAAACAACATATGTGACGAGTTGAGTTCAGATGCTTCGGTTTGACACAAGTATTGGTCAAGGTGAGTGTATGCGGCCCATTATATGCATGGCCCAAACTTAATAGAAAGTTTAATATAACAAAACGTGAAATGAGTGAATTATCAAAAGTTAGAATCACGAGACTAAACGACGCTACCCTTGAAAGTTTGGATTGTCACAAGCTACCTTTAGCCTTCACGGTGCCCCTAATGATGCTACTTACCTACAATTTTTCCCATTTTCACTAGCTGGCCGTGCGGCTACTTGGTTGGACTCCCAACCAGCCGGTACCTTTACAACTTGGGCGGGGCTTCGTCAAGCCTTTTTGAACAAGTACTTCCCGCCTGCTAAAGCCTCATGTCTTAGAGACCAAATCCACTCTTTCCGCATGGAGCCCGACGAGCCTTACTACCTTGCTTGGGAACGTTTCCAAAACCTTTGTGCTCGTTGCTCCCAGCATGGTCTTTCTGATTGGGCCCTATGTGAGAAATTCTATAACGGTCTCACTCAAGAGACTCGTGATCGTTTCGATACCAATGCCGGGGGGGCATATGATGGGTATTCTTACTGTTGCTGAGTGTTTAGAGCGTTTTGAGGCATTTGCTCAGTCTCAATCTCAATCGCGAGCCGATCAACGGTATCAAAGTGGTAATTCGAATACCACTACTAGTGCACCTACCCGAGGGTGAACCATGTCACCATGGATCCTAGTTTAGCCGCGGTTTTGGAAAACATGTCTAGGGAACTTAAGGAAATTAAGGCTAAGGTAGACAAATGTGAGTATTGCCGAGGGGGTCACGATACGAGTGCATGTCCATTACTAGTTGGTGAGGAGCAAGTTGATTTTTTAGGAGAAGGGTTCGGTAGAGGTCAGTCTAGCGGGTTTGGTAATAATAATAATTTTGGTTCGGGTTGGCGAAATAATAATAATAATAATAACAATTTTCGCTCAAATGGACCCCCTGGTTTTCAAATAGCTCAAAACTCAAATAGGGGTCAAAGTTCACTTTTTGGTGGGGGTTCAGGTGGGCAGTTCAACAAGGGGTTCAATGGGCAGGTTAAAGATGGGGGGTCAAATAACCAGGGTCAACCAGGTCAAGGATCAAGCTATGATCTAGGGGGTATTCTAGAAAGAATGGAGTCCATTATGAGTCAACTAATTGTTAGGGATCAAACCACCCAAAAGACTCTTAGTGAACATGACCTCATGCTTAAGAACCACCAAGCCTCGTTCCAAGACCTTCAAAGAGTCGTAGGGGATATGTCTAGGAAATTAGAGGAGAGATTACCCGGTCAGTTTGCGGGTAACACCCTAAAGAACCCTGCCCATGCCAAAGCCATTACCACTCGTAGTGGCAAAACGGTAGAGAACCCTAGAGTCGAGGAGAGAGTAGTTGATGAGGAGGGAGATATTATAGATGAAGAGATCGAGATGGAGGCTCCCAGTAAAGTGCAACCTAGGTTAAGCCCAGCAAGTACCGCACACACCGGGAGGCCCTCAAGTGAGAAAAGTTTAGGTAAAAAGCCTATACAAGTTGTTCTATCACCCACTGTTGATCTTTCCCTTGCTCCATTTCCATCCCGTCTTAAAAACCAAACTTATTCCAAAGAGTACGGAAAATTTTTAGAGATCTTTAAGCAGCTTAGAATTAACCTTCCTTTCATAGAAGCCCTTCAATCGATGCCTAAATATGCAAAATTTCTAAAGGACCTTCTAAAACGCAAGGATAGGTTAGGAGAAGTTTCTAACATTCCTCTTAGTGGAGGGTGTTCAGCCGTAGTCTTGAACAAGGTCCCAGAAAAATTGACGGATCCGGGCCTTTTTACCATCCCATTCTTGTTTGGGAGTGATACCAAGTGTAGGGCCCTAGCCGATTTAGGAGCGAGTATAAATCTCATGCCATATTCCATGTATGAGAGGTTAGGTCTAGGAGAGTTGTCCCCTATACATATGTCTTTGTCTCTAGCCGATAGATCAGTGAAGTATCCACGTGGCATAATCGAAAACCTTCTAGTTAAAGTGGATAAATTCGTCTTTCCCGTAGACTTTGTCGTTCTTGATATGGAAGCCGACGAAAAGGTTCCTATCATTCTAGGACGCCCATTCTTGTGTACCGCCAAGGCTATCATTGATGTCTTCGACGGGAAAATCACACTCCAAGTCGGTGAGGAGAGAGTTACCTTCGAGATAGCACGCTCCATGGAACACCCTAGTGGTTCCGATGATCTTAGTAGTCCTTGTCATTCGGTCTATTTCATAGAATATTTCTTATCATGTGTCGACCATTGCTTTGACTATATTAGTGGAGCCGATTTAGTTGAGAGTAAGATAGATGAGGTAGTTGAGAAGGTAGAGGATGTTGTGAGTGAAAGTGAGGACGTAGAGGAGACCGAGTGGGTCCCCGAAGTGCTAGAATTGAGTGAAGTAAAAAGTGAGTTTGAGAGTACACCCTTAGAGAAACCCGCCCCACTAGAACTTAAAGTTCTTCCATCCCACTTAGAGTACGCTTTCTTGGGTGAGGGGTCCGATTTTCCCATCATTATTTCATCCGAGTTAGAGGAGGGGGAGAAGGGTAGGTTGTTAGAGGTGTTGAGAGAAAATAGGGAAGCCATTGCATGGCAACTTTCAGATATCAAGGGCATAAGCCCCGCCTATTGTACCCACCGGATACTCATGGAAGATGAATATAAGCCGGTGGTGCAACCTCAACGGCAACTAAATCCGAATATGCAAGAGGTTGTTAAGAAGGAAGTGCTTAAGTTGTTAGATGCCGGGGTGATATACCCTATTTCCGATTCACCATGGGTTAGCGCGACCCAAGTTGTCCCAAAGAAGGGTGGGATGACGGTGATCATGAATGAAAAGAACGAATTAATCCCTTCTCGTACCGTTACCGGTTGGCGTGTATGCATAGACTACCGAAAGTTAAATGACGCCACCCGGAAAGACCATTTCCCCTTGCCATTCATTGACCAAATGTTGGAGCGTCTAGCGGGTCAACAATACTATTGTTTTCTCGATGGATTTTCGGGTTATTTTCAGATCCCAATCGCTCCCGAGGATCAAGATAAAACAACATTTACATGCCCTTACGGCACTTATGCGTATCGCCGCATGCCTTTCGGGTTATGCAACGCTCCGGCTACTTTCCAAAGATGCATGGTTGCTATATTCCAAGACATGCTTGAGACTTCTATGGAGGTTTTCATGGATGATTTCTCGGTTTATGGTACCACTTTCGATCAATGTCTTCTAAATCTTGATAGGATGCTTAAGAGATGCATAGAGACAAATCTTATGTTGAATTGGGAGAAATGTCACTTCATGGTGACGGAGGGGAAAGTTTTAAGACATAAGGTGTCTAAGGAGGGGATAGAGGTGGATAGGGCCAAGATAGATACCATAAGTAGATTGCCCCCACCTACTAGTGTCAAGTTCGTTCGAAGTTTTTTAGGTCATGCGGGCTTTTATAGGCGTTTAGGTCATGCGGGCTTTTCCAAGATTACTCGCCCCATGACCCGACTTTTGGAGAAGGATGTACCTTTCTTCTTTGACGAGGAGTGCATCAAGGCGTTTGATTTTTTTGAAGGAAAAACTCGTTAGTGCCCCTATACTTGTTTCGCCCGATTGGAGCTTGTCTTTCGAGCTCATGTGCGATGCAAGTGATTATGCCGTAGGTGCAGTCTTAGGTCAAAGAGTCGATAAACACTTTCATCCAATCTACTACGCGAGCAAAACTTTTAATGATGCTCAAGAGAACTATACCACAATGGAAAAAGAGCTCTTAGCCGTAGTGTTTGCGTTTGATAAGTTTCGCTCATATCTCGTTCTTTCCAAAACCACCGTATTCACTGACCATGCCGCTTTGCGCTTTCTTTTCCAAAAGAAGGACGCGAAGCCACGTCTCATTAGATGGATTCTTTTGCTCTCCGAGTTCAACATCGAAATTAAAGATAAAAAGGGAGCGGAAAACGTGGCCGCCGATCATTTGTCACGTTTAGAGGATCCCAAGAGAGAAGAAGTTCGTGAGGATTCCATAGGAGACACTTTTCCTCATGAAACCATAGATTTTGTTAGTGTCGAGGTAGAGGGTTTGCCATGGTTCTCGGATTTGGTGAATTATTTGGCAACCGGAGATATTATGAGGGGTATGTCCTACCAACAAAAGAAAAAGCTTCTTAGGGATGCTAGGAAGTACATTTGGGATAACCCGTTCCTATTTAGGATAGGTGGAGATAGAGTGCTTAGGAGGTGTGTCTCAAAAGAGGATGGTTTAGACATCCTTAGTCATGTGCACGAGGGTTTAACGGGAGGCCATCACGGGCCAAATGTGACGGCCCAAAAGGTGTTTGATAGTGGCTTCTATTGGCCAACAGTAGTGAAAGATGCCATAGAGTTTGTTAGGACTTGTGATCATTGCCAACGTACCGGCAACATCTCATCCAAGGATGAAATGCCTCAAAATCCCATCCAAGTTCTTGAAGTGTTTGACGTTTGGGGTATTGATTTCATGGGACCTTTCCCCTCATCGAGTGGGAATAGGTACATCCTCATGGCCATTGATTATGTCTCGAAGTGGGTGGAAGCTCAAGCTTTGCCCATAATGATGCCCGAGTGGTGGTGAGATTCCTTAAAAAGTTATTCACACGTTTCTGAGTTCCTAAAGCTATCATAAGTGACCGTGGTACGCACTTTTGCAATTCCGCCATGGAAAAGGCACTTGCACGCTACGGTATCACTCACCGTCTTTCCACCGCATACCACCCGCAAACTAGTGGCCAAGTAGAGAATGCTAACCGAGGGGTGAACAGAATCCTAGAAAAAACGGTAGGGAAAAGTAGAAAGGATTGGTCGGAAAAGCTCGACGACGCTTTGTGGACATTCTGCACCGCCTATAAAACACTGTTAGGAACGACACCCTTCATGACTGTGTATGGCAAAGCATGGCATATTCCGGTAGAATTAGAACATAGAGCTTTGTGGGCATTAAAAACCGTTAACCTCGACCTTACCGAAGCCGCGAGGAGGAGGTTCTTCCAAATCCATGAATTGGAAGCTTTGAGGGATGCCGCCTATGAACGATCTTGGAACATCAAGGAAAAGACTAAGGCGTTGCATGATAGGAGGTTGTGAGGGTTGAAAGAGTTTAAGGTAGGTAATAGAGTACTTTTATTCAATTCACGATTGAAATTGATAGCGGGGAAGTTGAAATCGAGATGGACCGGACCGTACGTGGTAAAGGAGGTGTTTCCATACGGTACCGTCGAATTATACAACGAAGTCGATAAAGGTGTGTGGAAAGTTAATGGTCATAGGTTGAAGCATTACTTGGGAGGTCCCATTGATACTACCGAGGAGGAAGAAATTCCTCTAGAGGACCCACCCACTTTCACCGAACAGTGAGTTGCATGAGCTTCGTTTGTAGAGTATGTACCGTTTGTAAATTTCTTTATTTTTCGTATTTCTCGTAGTTTTTCGTGTATGTGTTTTGTGTGTTTGAGGAATTTTGCAGGAAACGTACCCATGGAGAGCCGAAATTGCGAAGGAAAAGTCATTCCAGGTAAGTCTCATACGTAAAAAAATTTGGGCTGGTTTGGGAAAGGTTGGGTAAGAGTTAAAAAAAGTTTCTAAGGCAAAAAACCTGAAAAATTACGAAACATTCTGGTTAAAATTGCCCGTGGCGTCGCGCCACCACCAAACCCTCATTTGGTGGTGCAGCGCCACCACCTAAGGTCACCAAAACAACACTTGACCCCCATACTGAACCTTTTGACCTGATCCCTAGTGTGGCGCTACACCAACATAAAAAAAAAACGAATTACAATATTATTTCCTCACCTGTTACACCCACCACCACAAAACCTTATCTTAACTCAACTCCATCGCCGATTGTATCCACCCCACCCTAAAACCTCCATAGCACCACCAAACACTCACCGATCACACACCCTTGAACCACCTTTGTGACCCGTTGTTGATACCGAACAAAACCCCTAAACAAAAAAAACTCCATTAAACCGCTGAAATCCATCGATTTGGAGCTCACCCGAAACAGAAAATTTCATCTTTCTCTTGCACAAATCATCGATTCAGGTACGTTATCCTCATTATTTCTCGTATGTTTGTGTTTTGTTTCTTGAAGGTCCGCAGGTACGTTAGGTTCAGTTGTTGGAGTCAGTTTCGTGGTTCTGTGAGTTTTAGGAGTCGATGTCTAGTAATGTCGGTTCAGTTTCAAGTCGGTCTTGGGTGAGTCGTGTCTATAGTTAAAGATGTTTGTCGGTTCCTATTGAGTTGTTTGTTTGCCCTTTCAGTTAAGTTGATTGTGCACTTGTTGAGTTTTAGTGTCGGGTCCGACATATTTCTTTGTTTTATGTCCGCTCGGAGTATTATTGAGTTAGGGTATATAAGGTTAGGTTTGTCAAGTCCGAGTTGAGTAGGTCCTATCGAGTGGTCGGTTTTGTGAGTTGTCGAGTCTGTTGGTCGCAGGTCAGTTAGTAGTTGATTTAGTGTTGAGTCATTTTTGAACAATTGTCGAGTAGATGTGGTCAGTTCAGTCGACTTGTTGAGTTAATTGCTTGAGTCCATTTGTCGAGTGTTGAGTTATTTGGGTCGTTTCAGGTTTGTGTCGGGTCAGCTTTGAGTCTTGTGTCCTCGAGTCTTTTGTCTTATGTTTTTAATGTGGGTCGGTCTACACGTCTTGTGTGTCAAGTTTGTCATTAAATGCATTTGCTTGTATCAGTTGCGTTTGGTTTGGTTTGGGGTTTACATGACTACTTAGAAATGGAATTTGGTTTTTGTTTCAAAGTACATAGGTTGCGGGTAGTATCGGTTTGGGATAGTAAAGGTATTTGACTGTGAATTGGTTGGGTATGATACATTGATAAGTGAAGTTCCGATTTTGCGTTTTAAAATTAAATTTTTGCTTTCGAAAGAAACCTCCTTTAACTAGGCGGGATTTTTCGACGCTCATATTGTTTTAAAACAATTAAAAAGTAACTACATTTAAGCGCGGATTGGACTTCAATGTCATTGTTCGGCACTTTGGCTCTTAATTGGGACAATTAAAAGTGTCGAGGGGGTAGTGTACATTGAGTCCAACTGTCCAAGTTAGTGTCTTTGCGTCGTATTTGGGTCGTTTTAGCATAGTTTTAGTAGTAGTTAGTCTTGTTTGGGGTTACTTGCGCGTACAAGTGGTTTGAATTCACCCGTACTCAATCTCCATTCGGGCGAGTTTAACTATCATTTAGCAATTGTAAAAAAGTAACTCGTTTCCGTTTGTTTTAGCAGCGAATGAAATGCTATACGGCTAATCTTTTTCGAAGAAAACATTATAAAAATCCAAAAAAATATAAAAATTTCAAAAAAAAAAAATATAAGAATTTCAAAAAAAAATTCAAAAAAATTATAAAAATGAAAAATACCAAAAATAGTTTGTTATTACTGATGGTGTGCCTGTTTTGTCTTGATTATACTTGTTTTGCAGGTATGGCTAGTAGTTCGAGGAGAGCGGTTGGGGTCGTAAGAGGGCCGCGGGTCAGTCAGCACCACAGCAAGATCCGCCTTGTCACGGCCCCCGACCCGGTTTGACCCGTTTCAGGAGCCGCGGGACAGAAATACTGCGGTATTTATTTAGTTGAGTTTAACAGCGGAAATTTTCATCAGGATCGTTTAAAGCTAAAATTTTCCCCGATTATTTTATTTCACAATTCGGGATAAAACCCCGATAATTTACAATAGTATGATTTTACTATAAAATCGTTATGTTACAAAACTTATTTCTTTATTTTATAATGAGCCACTATCTTAAGCTTGAAATGCTTCCCAACACTTTTTCCTGAATTACAGCAAATCACCTGAAACATGTTTGAAAAAGGTTTTGTCAGCGGGAAATACTGAGTGAATCATTCTATTTATTAAAATGACACATTTGTTATAATTTACAGTATTAAGAGCGATTACAATGTTTCTGATATCAAGCCAACTACCCACAGTACTTGTCACTCAACCCATTGGCCCATTCGTCCAATGGTGTCTGTGACTATGGTCATATCCCCCATTGGCTGCCCCAATGGTGACGATTATCAAGTAATGTATACAAAACCCCACATACCGGCTGTAACTTGGTGATTACAAAGACTTAATCCCCGTAATTATAACTTTGAAAATAAACATGATTTGGAAAGTACTTTGATAAAAAGAGAATGACTCACATTGCTGATTTAATACGGACAGAGTCTAGTCTATGATTTAACCTTGTTAACCTAAATTTAAATAACAATGCACACAAAACTGGGTTAGTAATCAATCCAGCAATTACGATAACTCACGAGATCAAATTTTCACAATGAATGAAAAAATGCAATACTTCATCCATCGAATTAACGATGATCCGTCAAATTAATGACGAACAACAAAGTATAATACTTTATCCATCGAATTAACGATGATCCGTCAAATTAATGACGAACGATAAAGTACAACCCTAATGTGGGCGGCACTTAAACATCCATTGGATATATTGATCGTCGAAAAAATGAATCGTAGCAGCGATTGTGCTAATACCCTGTTTCGTAGCAGAATTTCGAGACCCGTGTGTGTTTGTATAGTAATTCGAACGTAACTCAGTGGATATTATGAATTTTTACGTCGTTTCTGTGCCCAGATTCCAGTCCCAAACCCCACTATTTATAGGTGAAATTTTACCCTCAGGCGGCCCGCGTAAGAATAAGCTTAACCTGAGGCGGGCCGCGTGAGACCTATTTTCTAGCTATAGGTTGCCACGTTTGGTACTAGCTTAGCTGAGTTGATAGTTTTCGTAAATTCGATTTCTACAGCTCACAATTTGGATAATCGTCAATAGGGTTTAACCCCCCCTGAGTTTTAGGGGCCCTAATCCTGATTCTGAAAATTATGAAAATTTTAGGGTTTGTTCAGAATCACTTGGGTGTCTCAATTAGGGTTTCCTTTTAGACTGATTATTTTAATAATTATGACTTTTGATGAGAGTTGTTACATTCTCCCCACCTTATGAAAAATCTCGTCCTCGAGATTTACTGGAATAAATGAGGATACTTTTTCTTCATTTCTGATTCCAGTTCCCAAGTATACTCAGCTCCTCTCTTTGAATCCCATCTAACTTTGACTAGAACTAGTCGTTTGTGTTTGAGAAACTTGATCTTTCGATCCTCAATTTGAAGAGGTCTTTCAACGAATTTCAACTTTTCGTTTACCTCTATGTCTTGAAGAGGTACTACCAGAGATTCATCTGCTAAACATTTCTTTAAATTGGATACATGAAATACATCATGTACTCCAGATAAGTTTTCTGGTAATTGTAAACGATAAGCTACTGGTCCTATACGTTGGATCACTGGAAATGGTCCTACGTATCTTGGACTTAGCTTTCCTTTCTTACCGAATCTTACCACTCCTTTCCAAGGAGAAACTTTCAACAATACCTTGTCTCCAACTTGGAATTCTAACGGCTTGCTTCTATTATCTGCATAACTCTTTTGGCGATCCCGAGCTGTCTTCAGTCTTTCCTTGATTTGAGTGATCTTATCAGTTGTTTCTTGCACAATTTCTGGACCCGATAATTGACTTTCTCCTATTTCTGCCCAACAAACTGGAGTTCTGCATTTTCTTCCATATAATGCTTCAAATGGAGCAGTATCAATACTTGAGTGATAACTATTGTTATAGGAGAATTCAATTAATGGTAAGTGATCGTCCCAACTTTCACCAAAGTCTATTACACATGCTCGGAGCATGTCTTCTAGAGTTTGGATCGTTCTTTCACTTTGCCCATCTGTTTGGGGATGATATGCAGTGCTCAAATTTAGTCGAGTTCCCATAGCTTGCTGGAAACTTTTCCAGAAATGGGAAGTAAAACGACTATCTCTATCCGAAACAATGGAGAGTGGAACTCCATGTAAGGATACAACTTCATCTACATACAATTTAGCCAGTCTTTCCATGCTAAAGGTTTCTTTCATTGGTAAGAAGTGAGCTGATTTGGTTAATCGATCCACAATTACCCAAATCGCATCATTACCTTTTCTGGTTTTGGGTAACTTAGTAACAAAATCTATTGTTATAAGTTCCCATTTCCACACTGGCATCTCTAACTGTTGTAGTAGACCTGAAGGTTTCTGATGTTCTGCCTTAACTTGTGAACAAGTAAGACATTTAGAAACATAGCTGGCTATGTCCTTTTTCATTCCTATCCACCAAAAGTTCTTTCTTAAATCTTGGTACATCTTATTGTTTCCTGGGTGTATAGTATACCTAGATTTATGAGCTTCTTCTAAAATCTTAGATCTTAAGTCTCCCTGCTTAGGTACCCAAATTCTACTTTTGTGGAATCTCCAAATTCCATCTGCTCCTTGTTCTAATTCCTTGATTCGTCCTTTCATTCCTTCAGCATCATCCTTGATTGCTGTAACTTGAATATTCTTCAATTGTTTCATTAAATCTATTTGTAGATTTAATCTGAGAGCACGAACTCGTCGTTGTTTCTCATAATACTTACGACTTAAGGCATCTGCAACTATATTCGCCTTTCCTTCGTGATACTGAATATCACAGTCGTAGTCACTTAGGATTTCCATCCATCTCCTTTGCCTCATGTTTAACTCTTTTTGCCCAAAGATATATCTTAAACTCTTATGATCTGTATAGATAGTAAACTTACTTCCATACAGATAATGTCTCCAAATCTTAAGGGCAAAAATTACGGCTCCTAATTCTAAATCATGAGTCGTATAGTTTTCTTCGTGCTTTTTCAATTGCCTTGATGCATATGCAATTACCTTCTTGCGTTGCATAAGCACACATCCAAATCCTAATTTTGAAGCATCACAATATACTTCAAAATCTTCAGTTCCTTCTGGTAAGGCTAAGATTGGTGCATGGGTTAATTTCTGTTTCAAAATTCTAAAAGTTTCTTCTTGTTTGGGTCCCCATTCAAACTTAGTAGCTTTACAGGTTAGCTTAGTTAATGGTACAGCTATCTTAGAAAAATCCTTAATAAACCGTCTATAATATCCAGCTAAACCTATAAAACTTCTTATTTCCATTGCTGTTTGTGGAACCTTCCATTTGGTAATTGCCTCTATCTTAGCAGGATCTACATGAATACCTTCATGATTCACCATGTGTCCTAAAAATTGCACTTCCTTTAGCCAAAATTCACATTTCGAGAATTTGGCGTACAACTTTTCTTTCTTTAACAAAGTTAAGAGTGCATGAAGATGTTCACAATGCTCTGTCTGACTTTTGGAATAAATGAGTATATCGTCTATGAAGACAATTACAAATTTATCCAAGTACGGTTTACAGATCCTATTCATCATGTCCATAAATGCTGCAGGCGCATTTGTTAATCCGAAGGGCATGACTGTAAACTCGTAATGACCATACCTAGTTCTGAAAGCAGTTTTAGGTATGTCTTCTTCTTGTACCTTCAATTGATGATATCCAGAGCGTAAATCTATCTTAGAAAAATATCTAACCCCTTGAAGTTGATCAAAAAGATCATCAATCCTAGGTAATGGATATCGATTCTTAATTGTAACCTTATTCAATTCCCTATAATCGATACACATTCTCATTGAACCATCCTTTTTCTTTACAAACAACACTGGCGCTCCCCAAGGGGATGAGCTAGGTTGTATGAATCCTTTACTTAGTAATTCATCTAATTGCTTTTTCAGTTCTAACATTTCTGTGGGTGCTAACCGATAAGGTGCCTTGGCTATCGGTGTAGTTCCTGGAATTAGATGAATCCTAAATTCTACTTCCCTGTCTGGAGGTAATCCTGGTAAATCTTCTGGAAATACTTCAGGATATTCTGAGACTACTGGTATCTCCTTAAGATCTTTTCCCTTAGTGCTAATGATTACTGAAATCATATACACTATTCCTTGTTTTCGTTCATAATTAGCAACTTTCATTACTGATATGAACTTCATGGGCTTACGTGGTTTATCTCCTGTAATCCTAATCACTTCTCCGGTAGGTGATTGAATTTCTATGGAATTCTGATCACAAAGGATTCTAGCATGGTTGGCTACTAACCAATCCATTCCTAATATCACATCAAATTCAGCCAAATTCATCGGCAATAGTTTTGCAGAGAATTTATGTCCTAAAAGTTCTATGTTTTCTTCTTGCAAAACTTTATCTATTTTAACTGAATTTCCGTCTGCTGTTTCAACTGTAAACATCTGCCTAATATTGGTTAAAGGTAAACTAAGAGCTTGACAGAATGAAGTATTTATAAAACTTTGGTTTGCACCAGAGTCAAATAATACTTTTGCGTACACGTTGTGAACTAAGAACGTACCCGCTATCACATCTGGAATGAGTTCTGCTTCTTGAGTGGTCAACTGAAATGCCCTGGCATTCTTCTTTGTAGTTCCTTCGGTTGTCTTGGGTTTGTTATCTACTGGCTTGATCAATTTAGGACATTTTGTTTTATAATGCCCTGCTTCTCCACAGTTAAAACAGATTACTGTTTTCTTTTTGCAGTTTTCTTCCCGATGTCCTATACCCTTGCAAAAATTGCAAGTGATATCGCATCTTCCATAATGTTTCTTTTTGCATTTCCTGCAGAATGACGGAATTGGAGCTTGCCCTGTTCCTTTTCTCTTGAAGCTGTTATTATTACCCATACGGAATCCTTGGGTAATTTTCTGAGCTAAGGCCTTTTTTCTATCTTCATCTCTTGTGCGTACCAATTCATCGGTTAGAGTATTGGCTAATTCTACCGCATCATCAATAGTGCGAGGTCTCGCAGCTTTAACAATATTGCGGATTTCGCTAATTAGCCCCCAAATATAGCGAGAAATGAGTACCGGTTCTGGCGAAGCCAGTGTTGGTACCACTCTTGCATATTCAAAGAATGTCGAGGTATACCCACGACAATCCACACCCATCATCCGATGATTTAGAAACTTATTCGCCATCTGTTCCTTTTCATACTCAGGACAGAATTTTCTTTCCACCAAACCCTTAAATTCTTCCCAAGTCATAGCATAAGCTATTATTCTTCCTTTTGATTGTAACACAGTATTCCACCATTCAAGTGCACTTTCTTTGAACAGATTGGATGCATACATAACTTGATCATCTTTACCACATTTACTTATTGCAATGACTGCTTCGGTTTTCTCTAACCAACGCAGTGATGCAGTTGCTCCTTCATTGCCTGCAAATTCAGTGGGTTTACAAGCAAAGAATTCTTTGAAAGTGCAACCAGGCGTTGCAGTTTTCATTTTCTTGGGTAATGGAGCTTGATGTGGTTCCTTATTGTGATTAACATGATTATTGCCTCCATTTACACTATTACTGAAGTTATCTTCAGTAATCTGTTTACTAGGGACAATTTGTTGTGGTTCGGGTGGATTCTTGATAGCAGCAACGAATGCTGGAATAGCATTAGCTATCCCTTGAGCAACAATGTTTTCGATATCTTGCCGAGTCATATATTGATCTCCTGGATGTTGCTCAGACTGATTATCTTCATTTACTGGTTCATTACCATTGTTGGCCATCTGATTAATATATATATATATAGCTTTTATTAGTATCTGCTAACTAATAATTACATACAAACAATCAGAAAATTTTATAATACAGATATAGTCAAAACAATCGATTTCTCGATTTCTTTTTATATCTATCATAGTATGCATCGTTACACACCAGTATCATACAGAGTTTTATTTGTTATTTACAGACTAACTTTATTATTACTATTATACAAACACTGTTTTACCATCCTACTATCTCTCGTCACTTGCTGTTCTAAAAACGTAGTTCCCTCTCATCGTACTTCCAGGCAATCTGTCCCCCTATTTCCCTGATTCTAGTTCCAACATCAAACAACTCTTCACCAAAGTGGCGAAGTTCAGCCATGTTTTCATTACTCATGGGTGGATTAGGTAGGGGTTCTGGATCGAATTGTGGAAGAAAAGAGTAAGGATCGTTGACAATATTTTGAAATTGCCAATCGTTCGTCCACCATTCGTCCATTCCTATGGGTTGAGAGTGGACTATTGGGTCTGGAATTGCTGGTTCCCAATTCATAGGGAGTTGGTTTTCAAGAGAATAATTAAAAATATTATTATTATTATTATTATTATTATTATTATTATTATTATTATTATTGACAGGCTGAATTGTTTCACAGCTTGCCAATAAGAAATTTATTTCATCTTGAAAAGTCCTTTCCTGGATTGGATTGGAGCTCTCTCCGATTTCTATCTGAGTTGGTCTAGAGCCTTGCCCAACTTCCATTACTATCTCTTTAGTAACCTCCTCCATCTGTATTCCTATCTCCTTAACCTCCTCTTTGTCTTCAGTTTCCATTTCTTGTGGTTTGGAACTTTCTCCGGTTATAATTTCTTTTCCCTTTTTCAAAGGATTGTTTATTTTGGGAAGTTTTGGAGCTGGCTTTTTCTTACGTATCTTCCTCCATCCTACATAACTTCTTTTCTTTTGTTTTGGCTTTTTCAAGGGTGGAGCCTTGAATTCTACTGGTTGTTCTATATCGGGATAGTAGCTAGTATATTCTTTGGAAGCTTCGATATTCACTGGGTAAAGATTTAGGTTCTGAAAAACTTCAGATATCCCACTCATGCTGATGTAGCATATATGCAAAATGCATAAAATACTAAGTTAAAATTTATAAATAACCGTGTAATTTATTATAAAGATAACTGGAAAACATACTTAGGTTTTGAAATTTTATTTATCATACAGGGTTTCTAGATTGTGAGGGTAGGGTACTAAACTTTAAAATATCTAAAGATTTATATTTTCTGCTACTGTGGCTAGCATATATAAATTTGCCCATTTCTCATCTAGCTTATCTTCCCAAGGTGATTTATCAATTAATTTCTGGGTTTCCCATTTAATATTCTTTTCTCGGATTTTCTCTTTACTTTTCTTAATAATCACCTCCCTCCTTTTAGGAGAAAGTGATTCCTCGTATTGTGCCTTTCGCACAAATATTCCTTCTTCAGGAATTTCAGCCTGATTCGAGGATTTGGTTCGGGATGAACTTCCCTTCTCATTGGATGATCTATCTAATTTAAGATAGATACTTGACAGCTTTTGCTTACCCATACTGTAACTAACAAATAATCAGTTAATAACACAAATAATCACATAATAGTAATCAGGAAAAATTAAGTATTTCTAAATACTTAATTAGCTTAACTCAGTGGCTCTGATACCACCTTTTTCTGTCACGGCCCCCGACCCGGTTTGACCCGTTTCAGGAGCCGCGGGACAGAAATACTGCGGTATTTATTTAGTTGAGTTTAACAGCGGAAATTTTCATCAGGATTGTTTAAAGCTAAAATTTTCCCCGATTATTTTATTTCACAATTCGGGATAAAACCCCGATAATTTACAATAGTATGATTTTACTATAAAATCGTTATGTTACAAAACTTATTTCTTTATTTTATAATGAGCCACTATCTTAAGCTTGAAATGCTTCCCAGCACTTTTTCCTGAATTACAGCAAATCACCTGAAACATGTTTGAAAAAGGTTTTGTCAGCGGGAAATACTGAGTGAATCATTCTATTTATTAAAATGACACATTTGTTATAATTTACAGTATTAAGAGCGATTACAATGTTTCTGATATCAAGCCAACTACCCACAGTACTTGTCACTCAACCCATTGGCCCATTCGTCCAATGGTGTCTGTGACTATGGTCATATCCCCCATTGGCTGCCCCAATGGTGACGATTATCAAGTAATGTATACAAAACCCCACATACCGGCTGTAACTTGGTGATTACAAAGACTTAATCCCCGTAATTATAACTTTGAAAATAAACATGATTTGGAAAGTACTTTGATAAAAAGAGAATGACTCACATTGCTGATTTAATACGGACAGAGTCTAGTCTATGATTTAACCTTGTTAACCTAAATTTAAATAACAATGCACACAAAACTGGGTTAGTAATCAATCCAGCAATTACGATAACTCACGAGATCAAATTTTCACAATGAATGAAAAAGTGCAATACTTCATCCATCGAATTAACGATGATCCGTCAAATTAATGACGAACAACAAAGTATAATACTTTATCCATCGAATTAACGATGATCCGTCAAATTAATGACGAACGATAAAGTACAACCCTAATGTGGGCGGCACTTAAACATCCATTGGATATATTGATCGTCGAAAAAATGAATCGTAGCAGCGATTGTGCTAATACCCTGTTTCGTAGCAGAATTTCGAGACCCGTGTGTGTTTGTATAGTAATTCGAACGTAACTCAGTGGATATTATGAATTTTTACGTCGTTTCTGTGCCCAGATTCCAGTCCCAAACCCCACTATTTATAGGTGAAATTTTACCCTCAGGCGGCCCGCGTAAGAATAAGCTTAACCTGAGGCGGGCCGCGTGAGACCTATTTTCTAGCTATAGGTTGCCACGTTTGGTACTAGCTTAGCTGAGTTGATAGTTTTCGTAAATTCGATTTCTACAGCTCACAATTTGGATAATCGTCAATAGGGTTTAACCCCCCCTGAGTTTTAGGGGCCCTAATCCTGATTCTGAAAATTATGAAAATTTTAGGGTTTGTTCAGAATCACTTGGGTGTCTCAATTAGGGTTTCCTTTTAGACTGATTATTTTAATAATTATGACTTTTGATGAGAGTTGTTACACGCCTCAAGAGGACCCGGTCCCTCAGGAAACCCCAATTATTCAGATAGCTGCCGATGATCTGAAACTGAGAAAAATCGTGTATCAAGCGGGTTATAATTTCATTCCGGATAGAAAAACAAATAGAGCCGACCACCCGATTTTGAAGTTTGAGCCGAGTACATCGGAATGGAACAAATATGACAAATTAAAAAATACTGAGCTACTTCAGCACCGGGTTATAGATTGGAGTTGGTTGGAGGAGATAGGTTCGTTGCAAGAGGTGCAGGACCTTGCGGGTCCTAGGTTGTCTGACGCTCTGGAGTGCACACAGCCTCAGTATGAGGAGTTAGTGCTGGAGTTTCATAGTACGTGGTTACATAAGGAGGGGAAGTTTGGTCAGGGTACAGTTGTGTCGTTTAGTTTGGGGAGGCAGGTGTATGAGATGAATATGACGCGGTTTGCCATAGTTTCGGGGTTGTATACTGAGGAAGAGGCGAAGAGGCCAAATTTTGTTACTTGCTTGCGGGGTGCTTACTCTAAGCACAGGGATTGTAGTGTTGGTGCGGCTGAGTTGAAGGAGTTCTGGAGCACGATTTCTGATTACCCATTCACGACCACGAACCTAATCACTTCGGTTCGTAATCCGGTTTATAGGTATTTGTTGAACATCTTGTCTACTACACTGGTGGGTCGGAAGTCGGGGGAGAACAAAGCTAATTGGATTGAGCTGTTTATTTTGATGTGTCGAGTACAGAATGGGGAGATGAATCTGGCTACAGTCTTAGTAGATTCTTTTAGTAGGGGTCGTAGAGGAGGTCCTCGAGCTGGTTTGGATATGGGCCCCTATATTACTAGGATTGCGAGAAATTTGGGGGTGTTTACCAAATATCTCCCCGAATTTCTACATGAGGGGCCTAAGACGGTGACGTTTAGGTTAAAGGAGCTGCAGCAGGCAGGCATAGTGTCATGGCAGGAGCCTTACGGCTGGGAGCCGATCAGGCAGGGTCCACAGGTGCAGCCGCCAGAGGGACATCCGGTTGAGGATGTTATGCTTCAGATTGATCCGACACATAGGCAGCGGCCGCCTCATCGACACGAGTTGCCAGCACACCAGTATCCACGCAGACAACCACCACATGCGCCTCTTACCTTGGAGCGTTCTCTGTGTATGTGGAGCAGAGGTTCGACATGTTAGAGCATTTGATATTGACGGGCAGGATAGGCAGGACGATGCCCTCCGATACATCATGAGCAGACACAGTATGGGGATACCGGGTTTCTTCCAGTCGAGGCAGCAGGGTAGCTCGGCTGGTACTACTGAGAGGTTAGATCCGGTTCCCTCGATTCGTGTATTTAGAGAGGGCAGTTCAGGTGCAGGTGGTCGAGAGGAGAGTAGTCAGGAGTCAGATAGCGAGTAGGACGAGGATCAGTGTGGGGATAGCACGAGGATGCAGAGAAGCAGCTGACGATTATATCTTTTGTTGATTATTTTTCTTTTATGCTGTGTTTGATCCTTACTTTTGGTCTGTACTGATATTTATACACTTTAAACAGGTTGGTTAGGGATGGTTGGGTTGGTATGTGTTGAACTGATGATGAAACTGGTGAACTACTGATGATTTCGATGATATATATGATATGTTTTGGTAGTGTTTGCTTGATTGATAGGTTGATTGTAGCCGATTTCGTTCGCGTGTTCGAGGTTAGAGTTGTTTGCTGAACGTGTTTCGAATTGGAAGGCTTATGTGGAAACGACTGGCACTTTGACAGTCTCACATATCAGCTAAGTCGTTTCCCTTTTTGTTGTTGTAATTCATTTATTTATTTCGTCTTTAGTTCGTTAGTTATTTAGTCAGTAGTTTGGTAGTTGTTTTTAGGTAGTTTGGAGTCGTATTTCCATTCTTGCATTAGGGACAATGCAATCTTTAAGTGTGGGGATGAGATGCATGTAAATAATCGAGTCTTATATTGAAAATACAAAAAAAAAAAAAATAGAAAAAAAAATTCAAAAATTCAAAAATTAAAAAAAAATTGAAAAATCAGAAAAATGTCTTTCGATATGAGAAGTTTGCATATATAAAACAGAAAATGATAGAAAAGATGAATTTTTGCTTGGGTTGAATAATAACAATAATATGAGATTTAAATAAATCGAGCTTGCGTCTAGTTAGGGATATGTGGATAGGCCCGGGTTTGTTTTAAGTCCCTTTGAGCTAATATACCTTAATTGCCGGTCTGCTAGTGGGTTTTCGCCTGAGAGATATGGGAAATCAAAACTGCCGATAATAGTATAAGGGGCACTGTTATAAGTTAAAACTGTTAGAGTTTGTGATAATGCGAACAAAAAAAATAGAATAAAATAATGAGCTAGAAACTAAATGAAAATAATGCATTCCTATGTAGTCTGGGTTGGGGATAGTGACTTTACAACCGGATTACCGCTAGGATGTGTGAAATCGATTGTGCAAAGAAAAGCAAAAAGTACCGAAGCTTAAGTAATCCGAGTTGGGGATAGCGACTCTACAGCCGGATTGCCTCTGGGTTAGGGAAAGCATCATCTACGCTCATTTAAATGAACAAAAAATAGAGAAAAGCGGAAAAAAATGGAAAAAGAAAACAAAAAGTTGATTGTAAACTCTTTTGGTTTTGATATAAGACGGTTAGGAATTGTTCTAGTGATCGTTCCTTTAGTCCTATAAACTTGAGGTGGGAATAGGTGGACCGTAAATTCTGGTGTGAGGCCCTAGGTGGATTGACCGCACTTAAATTAAATTTACATGATAAGGGCTTAGGATTGGATTCGGGTTTAAAGGGACAAGTATATTCGCAATCGCGGCTAACGCAAGCCTTGGTTTTAATAAGATAAAACTAATTTTTGACCCAAGTGATTATTTGTCTCTGATTCCGTTGCATAATTCTTTTTCGAGGACGAAAAAAGAGTAAGTGTGGGGATATTTGATGTATTGCAAAATACATCCTTTATTCGTGTATAGTTTGTACAATTTATCGTTAGTTATAGTTTCGTTTTAGTTAGAATTACGTGCTATTGATCAAATTGCGTTTTTCCAGGTCTTGATACGTATAGTTGCTGAAAAGGAGCTAAAACGCTGAAACATGAAGTCCTGGAATAAGTCTAAAAGAGTTAGAATAATTTTTTGAGAATTTTGGGATGTTAAAGCTGAGTTTTGGACGCGAGAGTCTATGAAAAAACAGCCGTGGCGTTGCGCCACGGCCATCTTGAACATCAGTCGCGTGACGCCAGCATCAAACAAACAAAATCTGGAATTATCCATGTTGGCGTCGCGCCACCAGCTTGGCCTTCACCTGTCGTGCGACGCGACGGGCATACCTGACGAGTTTAATTCGTTAATTTTTAGGGTTTGAGTATAAAAACCAAGAGAATCATCATTAATGAAGAACTTACGAATTGGAGAAACCCTAGGCGAATTTCAGAGCAGATTTTGAGTATTTAAGAGTGCTTTAGCTTGCGGGAATCATTCGGTTGAAGCACAGAGCATAGGAAAGAAGATTGTTCGGGTCTTATCTCCCGGTTTTCGTTATTTCTTTGTTTCGATAATTTTCCGATGAATTCTTGTTTTGAACTTGTTTCGTTTATTATAGACATTATGTTTAGTGGCTAAAACCTTCGTTACTGCCTAGGTTAGATGAAAGTTTAATAAAGTTTGGATCTTTTAACGGTTTCTATTGTTTTGTTATGGATTGACCTTTGAAAGTAAATAATTCTAGAATATTTGATTTGGTGCGTATGCATATTTAAGTTTTGATTGTTGAATACTTGCTGTTTCACATAGATTTTGGTGAATGTCTTTCACATAATAAATTTGTGTTGATTATTCGATTCCCTTGCGGGTTTGGGTGATCGTTGGGTAAATTGGCCAATAGCCTTAGAAACAGTAATTAAAATACAATTAGAATTAAGTATTCTGCTTAACTTGTCGCTGAGAGGCTTGAGTTAGTTAGTAGGTCGCAGTGTAATATATAGCTAAGATAGGTTTTGAGAGAAGTTGATCTTAGTTCCCTAATTTCATTTGTGTCTATTAAACCAAGTTAGAATCTAGGATTGCCTTAGACTGTTGCGCTGAGAGGTAGATAGTCGTATTAGGGCACTTTTAGAGACGTTAGAGGACTGAGAGGAAGTCTAACAATCGGTGTTCACAACAACCTTGTAGGGTTTCCTAGGTTTCTTCCTGAGAAGGGTCGGGAAGTCTTAGATTAAAATACCTTAGGGTTTAGTACTTCACGATCCCGATTCCCTACCACAATAGAACCGTTAGAAATCCATTCCTAGTTAAACTGGATTCAAGCCTAGGTATTCGTTAATCTCATCTGAATCAAACCTTAGTTCACTTTCGTATTAACCTAGCTTTAGTTAATTAATTAGTTTAATATAGATTTCCTTAGTTTTTCCGTACCCCCCCCCCCCCCAAACAATTAAACAAGTTTAAGTCGCGTCCGTCAGTGTCTATTAAAGTCCAGTTTACGTGATACATAGAGTCTCGTGGTTCGATATCCGGACTTCCTAGGTTATACTACATTGATCGGTACACTTGCCGATTGTGTGGTTTTAAGTCGAGTCTAGAATTAAAGCTTTATAGTGTCTAGAATAGAGAGTCTAATTTAGTTTATTTTAATAGTCTGTTTAGCACACATCATGTATCCACCGAAAATGGTAAAAAATGGTGTTATATCCGTCCCTAAGTGTTTGAAATCAAAAATTCGCGTAACAGGAAAGTAGGGGCCGTCGCCGACGGCCATATATGGCATTTGCGACGCCCTATGCTTTTTTTGGTTTCTGTCGTCGAGTAAAACCACTGCCTACGCATTTTTCAGCAGACGAACAAGACCATACGGCGTCGCCAACGGCCCAGGAGGGCGTCGGCGACGGTGCTCCTATCTCCTGACTTCTGTTTTTGCCATTTCTCACTCCCGGTTGACCCGATTTCCTTCCTGGTGTTCCGTATAGCTTCCGAATAGCTCCTTAGACTCCGTTAGACCTGCAAAACACAACTCTAATCAAAAGTAAGCTATTTGAAACTAGAAGTCACGTAAAGACATCAACTTAAACATAAACGAACACCAATTTTCGACCACGTATCAATTAACATCCCACGAGATTTAAATCACCACATATTTCAACATAAAAAGCTGTGATTCAAGAAATGAAGTGAAAACCTAAAAATTATTAGATTCAAACAAAATTAAAACCCTACCAAGAACGTGTTGTTTAAGGACGAAGGCAAGTTGGTTTAAATCAAGCACCTATCTTATCAGAGCACTTCAAGAAATTAAAAATCACTCAAAACGTTCTAGAATCAAAAACATATATTGAAGTCCCGATCAAAGAAATCATTCTACACCATAAACCTTGTTGATTACCCGTGATGGAACCCAGAAATCCAAAAATATTCATCTCCGTAAACCTTCTTGACTATCTACGATGACAGAAACCTTCTTGACTATCGCATTTAGTGTTTCAAAACTGTAAATCGCAAATAAAATGGAAAAGAATGAACCCAAAATTTCCTTAAACATTAAAGATCGAAAAATTTTTATATGTTGCTTGCTTACCATAGATGATTCAAGCAGAAGTAAAATGATTTTGATACCAAGTGATTGACTCAATTATTTGCAAAGATTGAAGGAGAAAGATGAACGAAAGGAATTCTAGGGTTTGTAAAAAAACATAGGCTGGAAGCAGCGTGAAGGAGAATAATGAAGGAATTAAGGTTTGTAAAGGTATATATGAAGGATCCGAATTTTGATAAACAAGTACTTTTAAAACATTCGGATCCCGTGCGTTTTTTTGGCTTTGGAAGAATGAAATTGATTGTGGGAGTGACACATTTGTAAACCCACCAAATGGTTGCATAAGGGGATGTCACATAGGAAAAGTAGAACACGTGGTTGCACAATAACATAACAAGTGTCCCACCAGTTACTTATTTATATATTATTATAATAGATGTGTTCCCAACTAAAATCATTTTGCAATAATTTAGGGCAAAGTGACTTTTGTCCATTCTTATAACTTTTTAAAGGTGTTAAAAAGAAGTTTTTAAGAAGTTTGACCAATGTGACTTTTGCAAACTCTTTATAACTTTTTTGCAAAAGTCAATAAGGAGGTTTGAAAAGAAATCCCAAACACACCATTAGATAGAACAAATATTACGATTCAAGGTTTGTAACCAAAAAATAAAGAGTCCATTTCGTTTAAGATTTTTATTAGGGAGTGCAATATTAATTAAAAAAACAAAATATTGAAACAACAAATACTACATCAACTAACGAAACTAAACTTATTTTAAAAACGTACTTTGGTAATAAGAGATTATAACCCAAATATAATTATAAACACATATCCTAGCCAAAAGAGGTATTTAATCGTTTATTATATGTATTTCCAAAGGCTCTTTTTATAATCATTTTCTTCATTTTATTTTGATTCTCACTCGATTTGGGATGGTAAACCACATGTGAGAATTTAGCTTCAATAAAAAAAATTGAAGTGAAGTGTATTTGTTTTCTATTATACTAGTTACATCTTCAAATTTATAGTAAATTTGTGGTTTACATTTTTATTGTATCCATGTATACACAATTGTCTAAACGACATCACGTCTTCGGAACTTAGTTGTAATATAGTTTTCAACTTTTTTTTAGAGTAAATTACGATTTTGGCCATGTGATTATATCACTTTTACATTTTTAGCCCAAAAATAATCTTTTAATATCTGAGCCCCCAACGTCTTTTTTTCTAACCTTTTTGCCCCCTAACACTAACTCATCTATTTACTTTTGGGGGCCAAAAGTGTTAGGAAAAAAAAAGACGTTGGGGGGCAAAAGGGTTAGAAAAAAAGACATTGAGTGCTCAGATGTTAAAAAAAATATTTTTGGGTGAAAAGGGTAAAAGTGATATAACCACATGGGCCAAAATCGTAATTTACTCTTTTTTTAATTTAATATATTTTGTTTTAAATGGAAATATTGTAACATAGTTCTCAATTTTTTTATGATATAATGGAGAAGAACTCTCTTGAATATGTGTATGAATTGATAGTTAATATATATATATATAGGAGAATGCTAAAATGAGAACCACCTCGAGTTGTAAGAACCGTGAGAACTACACCGTAGGGGGCGCGGTGGACCAATTTTTTTTCATAAACGTAGATACATGTATAAAAACAACATTTGTAAAAAAAAAAATTCCAAAAAAAAAATGTCGTGTGTGTAGTTTTGAGCACCACAAGTTTGTATTTACGGGACCCGTAAATCTGGCCGGAAAATTTACGGTACCCGTAAATGCACACTTGAGGTGCTCAAAAACTTTTTTTTTTTGAATTTTTTTTTACAAATGTGCTTATAATACATGTATCTACGTTTATGAAAAAAAAAATTGGTCAACCTCGCCCCGTACGGTGTAGTTCTCGCGGTTCTTACAACTCGAGGTGGTTCTCATTATATATAGGATCACGCTAAAATGAGAACCACCTCGAGTTGTAAGAACCGCGAGAACTACACCGTACGGGGCGAGGTTGACCAATTTTTTTTTCATAAACGTAGATACATGTATAAAAACAACATTTGTAAAAAAGAAATTCGAAAAAAAAAGTTTTTGAGAACCTCAAGTGTGCATTTACGGGTACCGTAAATTTTTCGGCCAGGTTTACGGGTCCCGTAAACACAAACTTGTGGCGCTCAAAACTACACACACGACATTTTTTTTCTAATTTTTTTTTACAAATGTTGTTTTTATACATGCATCTACGTTTATGAAAAAAAAATTTGGTCCATCGCGCCCCCTACGGTGTAGTTCTCGCGTTTCTTACAACTCGAGGTGGTTCTCATTCTAGCGTTCCCCTATATATATATAGGGTAAGGATAGTGTAAAAAGGGCCTAAAGTGTGAGAAGTGTATTATAACACTATGTAACACTATATAACTTTATATAACAAATATAACACTATACATCTATCATAGACATGCTATCAGACAACCTATAGTGTTATATTTGTTATATAATGATATATAGTGTTACATAGTGTTATATGGTATTATATGGTGTTACCTATTGTTATACGGTGTTTATATGGTGTTATATAGTATTATATATAGTGTTATAATACACTTCTCACACTTTGAGCACTTTTTACAGGATCCTCTACCTATATATATATATATATATATATAGGGTGGGGTTCTAGAGTGAACACTAGTGTATTTGCGAACTGAGTGAACAAATCCTGACCATTGATCTACACACGTGTATGGCTAGGATCTCATCATCAAATCGTAAAATACATTAGTGTATTTCGACTTCAAATCCTGACCATTGATCTTCACACGTGTATGGCCAGGATTAGTTCACTCAGTTCGCAAGCTACACTAGTGTTCACTCTTGAACCTAATCCTATATATATATATATATATATATACAGGAATAAGTTAAAATGAGAACCACCTCGAGTTGTAAGAACCCGCGAGAACCACCCCCGCGGGGGGCGTTGACCACGATTTTTTTTTTTACAACTAGATGTGTATATTTTAACAACCTACGTAAAGTTTGGGTTTAAACGGCGCGCCCGAGGGGGTAGTTTTTTACGCCCAAAGTTTGGTTAAAAAAAAGAAAAATAAAAAAACCCAAACTTTGGGCGTAAAAAACTACCCCATCGGGCGCGCCGTTTAAACCCAAACTTTACGTAGAATGTTAAAATATACACATCTAGTTGTAAAAAAAAATCGTGGTCAACGCCCCCCCGCGGGGGTGGTTCTCGCGGGTTCTTACAACTCGAGGTGGTTCTCATTTTAACCTTCCCCTATATATATATAGGGAGGGGCTCATGCGAGAACCACCCTTATTGTGAGAACCGCGAGAACCAATGTGAACACAACCTAAAATAGCTAAAAAAACCTAACCCCCACCCCCTCCCCCAAAAACCTAAACCCCCACCCCCCAAAAAAAAAAACCTAACCCCCCCCCCCCCCCCCCAAAAAAAAACCTAAACCCCCCTCCCCCCCCCCCAAGCTAAAATGCTAAAAACTAAACCCCCAAAAAACCTAAAAAAATCAAAAAAAAAATCCAAAATTTTTTTTTTGATTTTTTTAATATTTTTTAGGTTAAAATCGCTACTTTTCCGAAGCAAAAAAAAAAAAAAAAAAATTTAAAAAAAAATTAATTTTTTTTTTTTTTTTTTTTTTTTTTTGTGTTCGAAAAGTAGCGATTTTAACCTAAAAAATATTAAAAAAATCAAAAAAAAAAATTTTTGTGTGATTTTTAGCTATTTTTAGGCATTTTTGGTGTGTTCACATTGGTTCTCGCGGTTCTCACAATAAGAGGTGGTTCTCGCATGATCTTCTCCCTATATATATATATATATATATATATATATATATATATATATATATATATATATAAGGGGCCGCTAAAATGAAAACCACCCCCAGTTGTAAGAACCGTGAGAACCGCTCTCCACCAATCAGATAATGACAACCAAAAGGGTAATATAGTCATTTAATTAAAACTATCAAATCATTTTTCTCTCCTCATTAAAGTCTCTTTTTAAAGTCTTTTCAATTTCTCTCTCATCACATTTCTATCTCCTCTTTTTGTTACTTTATAAAAAGGTTTTTGTAAAAAAATTGTAAAAAAGTTTTTGTTAAAATAAAATTTAAAAACGTAAAAAAAGTTTTCATAAAAAATGTAAAAAAGTTTAAAAACGTGTGTGTAAAAAAAGTTTTTGTATAAAAAAGTATAAAACCATAAAAAAAATTTCGTATAAATTTTTGTTCTTCGTTTAAAAGTTTTTGTAAACAAGTTTATTTTAAAAAGAAAGTTTAAAACCGTAAAAAAAATTTCGTAAAAAAAAAGTTTAAAAACGTGTGTGTAAAAAAGGGCGCGTAAAAACGGGGCGTAAAAAGGGCGCGTAAAAACGGGGCGTAAAAAAACCGGGTCATAAAACGCCGTGTAAATACGGGGCGTGAATACGGGGCGTAAAAACTCGTAAAAACGTTTTTTTGTAAAAAAATCCTGACAAAAATTGTTTTTTTTTAAAAAAAAAAACAGCGCATAACAGGGCATAAAAAATGGCTTGTAAAAAAACCGGTAGATTAAACGACGGGTAAATAAAGGGCGTGAATACGGGGCGTAAAAACGGTACGTGAAAAACGGCGCGGTAAAAACGGCGCTTAAAACAGGGCATAAAAAAACGGCGTGTAAACAACCGGTCGCAAAACGGCGCGTAAAAACAGGGCGTAAAAAACGGCGTGTAAAAGCGGGGCGTAAAAAAGGCGCGTAAAAGCGGGGCGTAAAAACGGCGCGTTAAAAAAACGACGCGTAAAACCTGCCGTAAAAAATGGCATGTGAAAAAGTCGGGCTTAAAAACGACGGGCAAAAAAATGTTTTTGTTAAAAAATATGGATCTAAAATGGTTTTTAATAAAAATTTTTGTTTTTAAAAAAATAAGTAATATAATAATATAAAAAAAGTAATAAAAAACAATAAATACAAAACGACAAAAAAGAGAATTTACTAAACTATCCTTTTGCATTAAAATATTAAAAATATAATAAGACAAAAAGTATTTGATATTAGTTTTAATTACTTTTAATCCCATCCATCCATCTTGAAGATTTAATGGTTGGAAAGTGGTTCTCTCGGTTCTTACAACTGGGGATGGTTTTCATTTTAGCGGTCCCATATATATATATATATATATATATATATATAGGGAGGGGCTCATGCGAGAACCACCCTTATTGTGAGAACCATGAGAACCAATGTGAACACACCTAAAATAGCTAAAAAAACCTAAAAAAACCCTAAAAAAACCTAACCCCCACCCCCCCCCACCCAAAAACCTAAACCCCCCACCCCCCCCCCCCCCCAAAAAAAACCTAACCCCCCCCCCCCCAAGCTAAAAAAAACCTAAAAAAAACCTAACCCCACCCCCCCCCCCCCCCCCAAAAAAAGCCTAAACCCCCCTCCCCCACCCCCCCAAAAACCTAAACCCCCCCCCTCAAAGCTAAAATGCTAAAAACTAAACCCCAAAAAAACCTAAAAAAATCTAAAAAAATCAAAAAAAAATCCAAAATTTTTTTTTTGATTTTTTTAATATTTTTTAGGTTAAAATCGCTACTTTTCGAAGCCAAAAAAAAAAAAAAAAAATTTTTTTTAAAAAAAAAAAATTAAAAATTTTTTTTTTTTGTTTTTTTTTGTTTTCGAAAAGTAGCGATTTTAACCTAAAAAATATTAAAAAAATCAAAAAAATTTTTTTTGTGTGATTTTTAGCTATTTTTAGGCATTTTTGGTGTGTTCACATTGGTTCTCGCAATAAGAGGTGGTTCTCGCATGATCTTCTCCCTATATATATATATATATATATATATATATATATATATTTGCCATTTACCCGCGCGATGCAGCGGGAGTGGCGATTTACAATATGATACTCATTTACCGTTAGTTTATGAGTCGTCTCATGATATATTGTATAGTTCTTATGTTAGTTTTCTTATTCGTGATATGTTGACACTCGTTTTTCTAGTAGGTAACATGCGCAATGCGGCAGCGGCGATAATTTACAACGCCATAGTCGTTTTGTGTTAGTTTATTAATCCTTTTGTGATACATCGTATAGCATGTCTAGTATCGGTGTAGGTTATCTATGCTATAGCCTTACAAATCTCAATTCAAGCATGCCACACACCAAAACTAAAACAAATCATAATTTCGATGAATGTGTTCTGACTTAACCAAACCATTAGTCAGGGTGGTTTTTTTGTCATATATTAGGATTGATTGATACAGTTGATGTTCATATTTTGACATACATTGTAGTTTAATATGAAATAAAACCATATGTTATTACAATTACTTTTTATTTTTATTTTTTTAAATTCAGTTGAATTTAGATTTAGTTTAAATAAGTTTGGGTATCTTATATATTTAGCTAAATGGGTCGGTCTTAGATAAAAAGAGGGACACATATACGTGTTTATCTGCTAACTTTAATAAAAAAGATTTAGAAGGCTAGGTTATGTCAAATTACTAAACAGATTTAGGTTATGTCAACTTGCAACGCAACAGCCATTTGTATTAGTTTATCAATCATCTCGTGGCCTACTGTATGGTACTTCTGTTAGCTTCCGTGTTTGTAAAAACACTCTCAAATCATATTTATGGTTAAGAAAATGATTAAATCTTATTCGTAAAAGAGTCACCCAAAACAGGATTTAAGAAAACTACTAATAAAGTGGTTTCACGAACTGACAACAAATCAAACCTCATCAAACGGATGGTATGGTTTACACAAAATTCCCATAAAACAATATTAAAAAAGGGTGTAGCTTCTAATTACCCTAATATTGGATCTTCAACTACAGAATCTCGAACCCAACCTCAGGCTTTCAAAACCGTAGTATCAAGCTTTTAAAAAATAAACCCGACTTGGGCTTTCAATCCAATAGCAATGAAGCACCATGCAATTAAGTTGTGGCAAAAAAAAAAAAAAAAAATACGTGGGCCTTTTTGTTGAACCGAGTGACCATCAACCACCATCTTTAAACTAAACCACATTTTTTCCCAACATGGGCCACCATTCACAATTAATTATCAGGTGGGCTCACAACACTACATTCACGTAGCGTAACAAGGACTTACAATAAAGTACAAGAAATTGGAACAAGAGTTTAAAATATTGCGATGTGGTGGATGCAAGTAACAACCAAATATCCAAGGGGGTGGAATTGAAAAAAAAAATTGGGCATTTAAGCACTCCACTAGGCTTCTGATTTCCCACCAATTGGCCGAACACATGCTGAATAACCTTCCAACCATAGCCCAAATTGGGCTTTTAAGCACTCCACTGCAACTTCCAACAAAATAACAAAATGGTAAACATGCCAAATATCAGCATCCCAGACAAAAGATTAACCCAAACACCAAAATAGAAATTGCAAAAAACCTCCAAAGAAAATAATTCAAGGGTCTATATTCTATCATAGAACTATTTTGTTTTTGGGGACTTTGTTTACCACAAGATAAAAGAATTTACTCATTTCCACCGTTGAAAGAAAAATTTAGCCGTACCATTAATAGAAGGGTTAAAAAACCAAAGACGAACGTGTGAAACGGGCCGATTCGGGTTAGCTTTATATCTAATGGGTCAAATAAGAAATTTAGCTAAAAAAAGAGAGCGTATCAAGCAGGTCAAACAGGTCAATACCCGTGCATATGTAAAACTTTTGAATCGGTTTAATCAAAAGACTATTACCCTTGCTACCACTATACACCTTGTACAGGTTCCTAATTTGGATGCATATGCAAACAAAATAGAAACATGTGTAATAAAATTACTCTTGTAAAGAACATGAATATAAGATAACTATGTACACACATATAAAATAGATGTAACACGGGCCTGGTGGTTGTAGATGATAAAAGTCGGATTGATCACCAAACAAACATTCTACAATAGTCCAAACTGCATGCCAGAATGCAACTAAAATCTTGAATCAAAACACCATCACACCGACAAAACAACCATAGTGTTCTGACTAAACTAAGACCATGTGTAGTGGGGTGTTTTTTGTTTTTTTTAAATTGCCCAATCACGCCCAATAACGCCCCTTCCCCACTACACCTGGGCGTGATTGGGCAATTTTTTTGCCCACTACGCATGGTCTAATTAACTTGCTAAAAATCATTAAAAACGAGTACCTGACAAAGAACATTCATAGTGCTCTAATTGCCACTTCAGCCAACAACTACACCCTAAGTTTCTGCACCCCACCTTCACATCTTCCCAAGTCTCAACCTTCGGGTAAATGTGAAAGGCATGCAGTCCTTTACCTCTCTGAAATGCGCCATTTCACTCTTGTATAAATTTCCTTTTCCTTGTTTACATACATCAAGAATCCATCACCCGTTTACTTGAATTTACATGAATGGTCGATTCAGGTTTACATATTATATCTCTAATGGTTGAAATGGGTAAAAAAATACAGAAAAGATTAAAAAAAGCGGGTTGAATGTCACACAATGAATTTTTAATATATAACCAAACCCAACCCAGAAGTACTCGTTTTGTACAAAAAAAAAAACTTCAGATCAACCCAAGAGACAGACCTTAACCTGCATAAAAAGAACCCATTTGACCTGAAACCGTTTAGACCAGTTACCATTACGCCAAACAGGCAAAAAAGGAGATAAAAAACAACAGGTTGGATGTCACATAATGTTTATTTCTAATACATAAATATTCCTACATTTCTCTTAAAAGAATAGCAACAAAAGGAATAAAGAAGATATCAGACTACTATTCAATTCTCATTAATCATAATGTTCAATACAATCAACTATATATAGAGAAGAGAGTTTATGAGCTAACTAACTAACCAATCTCAACCACCTAACTAACTCTTAACAAACTCTATATAACAGAAAACACATACAACACTGTAGCTACTCTAATACGCCCCCTCAAGCTAAACGGGGAGCATCCACGTGAAGCTTGGACCTCAGACTGTCAAATCGAACACCAGACAACCCTTTGGTCAAAATATCTGCAATCTGCAAAATTGTAGAAACATATCGAACATGTCAAAACCATATCACGAATGACATGCAAGTCAATCGCTAGGTGTTTAGTGCGCTGATGAAACACCGGGTTGACTGCAAGATATGTAGCTCCAATATTGTCACACCAAAGTGATGGTGGACAAGTCAACGTAATATGCAACTCATGTAAGACAGAAGTAATCCATCGTAACTCAGCAGCTGTATGAGCAAGAGCTCGGTACTCGGCCTCCGTACTCGACCTAGCAACTGTATGCTGTTTCTTGGAACTACAACTAATGAGATTGGGCCCAAGAAAAACACAATAACCTGTGGTAGAACGTCGATCATCGGGACAACCAGCCCAATCCGCATCACTATAAGCATGTAAATCAAAACAAGTAGACCGACGTATGCATAACCCATGAGAAACAGTACCCTTAAGATACCGCAAAATACGCTTGACAGCGACCCAATGTCGGTCAGTAGGTGTCTGAAGAAACTGTGACACCTTACTAACCGCATAAGCTATCTCTGGTCGTGTCAGCACAAGATACTGTAACGCACCAACCGTACTCCGGTAAGTAGTAGGATCAGATAAAGGATCACCAGTATGTCGAGAGAGCTGTCTACCAGAAGAAACAGGTGTAGATAACGGTCGACAATCAGCAAGACCAGTACGCTGTAACAAATCAAGCAAGTAGCACTGCTATGATAAATGTAACACATCCTCAGAAAAAGTAGCCTGAACACCCAGAAAATATGACAACTGACCCAAGTCCTTAAGTGCAAACTGGGAGTGTAAGCGTCCAATCAA
>JARYGA010040207.1:0-41429 GCA_030545235.1 Helianthus tuberosus | reverse complement strand
AAGCAAGTGTGCTGAAGAAGACAAAATAATGCTTGCTTCTAACTTATTTAAGAATTCAGCCTTAGAATGGTGGAACACTATCCTCTAATCAAGAGGAGTATACAACATGGAATGGGAGGAATTTAAGAATATGGTAGAAAGGAAATTCTGTCCTCCTAATGAAAAGGAACAGATAGCTAATAAGTTCCTTAACTTAAGAATGACCGGAGTAGATAGTAAGGGTTATACTACCACATTCTTTGAATATGCTAGAATAGTACCAACCCTTGCATAACCTGAACTGGTATTAATCTCCCGTTACATCTGGGGATTAATCAGAGAGATTAGACATGTAGTCAAGGAAGCTAGACCCCAAACTATAGAAGAAGCTGTAGAACTAGCAAATACCTTGACAGATGAATTAATCCGTACCAGAGAAGAAGACCAGAGAAGAAACCTAACTCAAAGGCTTACCCAGGAATTCCGTTCTGGGAATTACAACCGTAGGAATATGGGTTCTACCTCTGCACCATTCTGCAAGGTCTGCAAGAAAAAGCATTCGGGAAAATGCTCCACTCTTTGCAATTTCTGCAAGATGATAGGACACAAGGAAGAAGATTGCAGGAGGAAATCCATTAATGGACTGTGCTTCAACTGTGGAGAAAAAGGTCATATCAGGCTAAACTGCCCAAAATTGGCTCCAGCTGCGAACAACAAGAACACTAAAAATGCCAGAGCATTTGTTCTGACTGCAGATGAAGCCAAGATGATTCCAGATGTGATAGCTGGTACGTTTTTAGTTAATGATGTTTTTGCTAAGGTATTATTTGACTCTGGTGCAAACCAAAGTTTCATTAATACTTCGTTTTGCAACTTTTTAAATCAGTCATTAACTAAACTACCACAAGAATGTCTAGTTGAGACAGCAAATGGAGAAACTGTTAGGATTTCTGAAATCTTGCAGGGAGCAAGAATAGAAATTTTAAATCAAAAGTTTATGGCAAACCTTTATCCTATGAATCTGATGGGATTTGATGTTATATTAGGAATGGATTGGTTAATAACCAATAAAGCCAGTATTTTATGTGATCAAAAGTCAATTCAAGTAGATTCACCAAAAGGTAAAAAGATCACAATTAAAGGAGATAAGCCCTCTAGATCCACGAAATTCATCTCTGTGATGAAAACTACAAGGATTTATAGTGTATTTGATTTCCATAATCTTTAAAACCAAAGGAAAAGAACTAAAAGACATTCCAGTAGTGTCACAGTTTTCAGATGTATTTCCAGAAGAATTACCAGGACTACCGCCAGACAGAGAAGTTGAATTCAGAATCCATCTATTACCAGGAACAACACCAATTGCTAAATCACCTTACCGATTGGCACCCGCAGAAATGCAGGAACTGAAGAAACAATTAGATGAATTGTTGGAAAAAGGATTCATACAACCAAGTTCATCGCCTTGGGGAGCACCGATTTTATTTGTTAAAAAGAAGGACGGATCAATGCGTATGTGCATTAATTACCTTGAATTGAACAAGGTCACAATCAAGAACCGGTACCCATTACCGAGAATCGATGATCTATTCGATCAACTGCAAGGAGCTCGATTTTTATCTAAAATCGATTTAAGGTCAGGATATCATCAATTAAAGGTACAGGAAGAGGATATTCCTAAAACCGCATTCAGAACAAGGTATTGCCATTATGAATTTACTGCCATGCCATTTGGTTTAACCAATGCCCCAGCCGCATTTATGGACATGATGAACCGAATATGTAAGCCATATTTGGATAAATTCATAATTGTTTTTATAGATGATATTCTAATTTACTCTAAGAGTAAAGAGGAACATGCAAAGCATTTGCACGCACTTTTAAGTCTATTAAGAAATGAAAAGCTTTATGCTAAATTTTCAAAGTGCGAGTTTTGGCTAGAACATGTACAATTTCTTGGACACTTAGTGAACCATGAAGGAATTCATGTGGATCCAACAAAAATCGAGGCAATTACTAAATGGAAAACCCCTGAGTCACCAACTGAAGTTAGAAGTTTCTTAGGATTGGCCGGTTATTATAGGAGATTTATTCAAGATTTTTCTAGAATAGCCATTCCTTTAACTAAGTTAACCTATAAATCAATTAAGTTTGAATGGGGACCAAAACAGGAAGAAGCTTTTAGAATTCTTAAGCAAAGATTAACCCATGCACTCATACTAGCGTTACCAGAAGGAATTGAAGATTTTGTAATCTATTGTGACGCTTCTAAATTAGGTTATGGATGTGTATTGATGCAATGCCAAAATGTTATAGCTTGTGCATCTAGGCAACTTAAGAATCATGAAGAAAATTATTCAACCCATGATCTAGAATTAGGAGCTATAATTTTTGCCCTTAAGATTTGGAGACATTACCTTTATGGTAGTAAGTTTACCATATTCACTGATCATAAGAGTTTAAGGTATGTTTTCGGGCAAAAGGAATTGAATATGAGATAAAGACGCTGGATGGAGATGCTTAGTGACTATGATTGTGATATCCAGAATCATGAAGGAAAAGCAAATGTAGTGGCAGATGCTTTAAGCCAAAAGTATCATGAAAAACCAAAAAGGGTACGTTCTTTTAAATTAAATCTACAAGTAGATTTAAATAATCAGATAAGAGAAACACAAGAATCAGTAATCAAGGAAGATACTGAAAAACTAAAATGTATGATTAAGGAATTAGAACAAGGAACAGATGGAATTTGGAGATTCCAAAAAAAGAGAATGTGGATACCTAAATTAAGAAACTTACGTCATCATATATTAGAGGAAGCCCATAAATCTAAATATACGATGCATCCAGGAAGTGATAAAATGTACCAAGATTTAAGGAAAAATTTCTGGTGGATAGGAATGAAGAAGGATATAGCAGCCTATGTTTCTAAATGTTGAACCTGTTCACAAGTTAAAGCTGAACACCAGAAACCCTCAGGCCTATTGCAACAGGTAGAAATGCTAATGTGGAAATGAGAATTAATAACAATGGATTTTGTTACTAAATTACCCAAAACAAGGAAATGTAATGATACAATCTGGGTGATTGTAGATAGGCTAACCAAGTCAGCTCACTTCCTACCAATGAAAGAAACTTTCAGTATGGAACAGCTAGCTAAATTGTATGTAAATGAAATTGTTTCATTGCATGGAATTCCTTTATCAATTGTTTCTGATAGGGATAGTCGATTTACCTCTCATTTTTGGTCAAGTTTCCAAAAAGCCATGGGAACCAAGTTAAATCTGAGCACAGCTTATCATCCTCAAACGGATGGACAAAGCGAAAGGATAATTCAGACAATGGAGGACATGCTTAGAGCTTGTGTAATTGATTTCGGAGGTAATTGGGGCGATCACTTACCTTTAATAGAATTTTCTTATAATAATAGTTATCACACAAGTATCAATGTTGCACCATTCGAAGCACTTTATGGACGAAAGTGCCGAACCCCAGTCTGTTGGGCAGAAATTGGGCAGAAGCAACTATCTGGACCTGAGATAGTGCAAGAAACAACCGACAAGATCATTCAAGTCAAGGAACGATTGAAAGCAGCACGTGATCGACATAAGAGTTATGCTGATAACCGACGCAAACCATTGGAATTTCAAGTAGGAGATAAAGTATTATTGAAAGTCTCTCCTTGGAAAGGAGTGGTAAGATTCATCAAAAGAGGAAAGCTAAGTCCCAGGTATCTTGGACCTTTTAAGATTACTAGAAGAATAGGACCTGTAGCCTATCAGCTACAACTGCCAGAGGAAATGGCAGGAATACATGATGTGTTTCATGTATCTAATCTCAAAAAATGCTTAGCTGATGAATCGCTAATAGTACCTCTTAAGGATATAGAGGTAAATGGACAACTTAAGTTTGTAGAAAGGCCTCTACAGATTGAAGACAGGAAAGTCAAAAATCTCAAACATAAGAGATTAGTTCTGATCAAAGTAAAGTGGGACTCCAAAAGAGGACCTGAGTACACATGGGAGCTTGAATCTGAAATGCAAAGGAAATATCCACACTTGTTCCAGTAGATCTCGAGGACGAGCTCTAGATCTCGAGGACGAGCTCTAAAACAAGGTGGGGAGGATATAACACCCCTGGATAAAACCGACACCCTCATAATATTTCCGACACCTAATATATTTTAAAATATTCCAATATGTTCTAAAATACACCCCATACGTGAAAACGGGCCCAAAATACATTAAATATTATTAAAATAATTAAAAATCAGAATTTTTAAGTTGAGGCGGGCCGCGTAAACCCCACCCCAACTCTTACGCAGGCCACGTAAACTTAAAACCTGGCGCGACCCTGGGCCGCCACGTGGCCCAACACACGGCAGACCAATGCGCTGACCCGGACAAGCTAGTCCGTTCACCAGCTTTGATGCGGGCCGTGTAGCCCCTTGGCTACATTTACGCGGGCCGCGAGAGAACCAGACTCAGCAACTATATAAGCAGGCCATCGGATTTCATTCAAATTCATTCAAAGTTTCTTTCTCAATCTCAATTTCTTAATATTAGGCATAATACCCGGGTATTATACCCCCTTAAATAGCGAAGTTCTGCTCCGTTGTAAGTATTATAACCCCTGGATACGTATTAGATACGCTGCCCGATTGATCTAGGGTTCCGTAATGGCTGTCGTGGTTCTGCCCGACGTAGTCGTTGGAATGCCATCTCAGGGATGGTATTGCTAATGTTAAAATGGGTTATTATACTAACGCGTGTGCATTTGTGTAAATTATAGATTGTCACCAGGAAACCCTTACGGAAAATCTAAGACAGCAATGTGAGTTGATCCGCTTTTTGTTAACTGTTTTTACAAAACCTCACTTAATTAATTATATATTAAACAGTGATTGAGTATTTGTAAGAATACAATTATCATGAGTATGTTGGGGTTTTGTATACAAAATTTGTTACCACCTGGTCAAGGAGTAACAAGGATGAGAGGCAAGGCTTTGATACCACTTGTAGGTCCACTAGCGGAGGATCTAGTAACCTTATCCTTGTTACGCAAACAAACCCGGTTGTGCGGAATCCAACCGGAAGTTAAATCGAGCAAAGAACCCGAACAATACAAGACAATATTCAACGATTAATGCACACTTGTATATATATCAGAAGAGTTTTACAAACAAGATAAACAATATCAAAGCTCTCTCAAAACTCTCCTGTTCTCACACTCTGTTCTCTGTGTGTTGTGTGTTCTATCTTCCTTATGTGACCAGCAAGCTGCTTATATAGCTGAATATTATCAGCACACCACGAACATTGGACCCGGCTATGAACACTAGGGTAGCCCATGAAGAATGAGTCTTCGTGGCTTGGACTATTCGTGACACATAGTCTTCGTCCAATCCAGAGAGTCTTCGTCTAAACAGAGTCTTCATTGGAATGAATATGGACGAACTATGATACTCATTCTTCGTGGGAATGTATTAACGAACCATGAGTCTTCGTCCCTTGAGTGTTCGTCACAAGAAGTCTTCATCCAGGTGAAGTCTTCGTCCCAATTGATTAGTCTTCACGAGGTATGATGGTTCGTCCATGGAGTGAGTGTTCGTCACAAAGAGTATTCGGCCAAGGCATATTATTTTTGTTGGAGAGTCTTCGTGGCCTGGATGACTAATCAATCTTCGTGAGGCATCATATCGATGAACAATGAAGATTCTTCATTGGACAACATACTGGACGAACCCTCTATTGTTCGAGGATAGGGACTCCCACGAAGACTCCTTAGTCTTCGTTGGGGTGTGGCATTATGTAGAACAACTTGTAGAATAACTTGTTAACATTTCTTATACTGGGTCAAGATGGAGGATATCTTGATCCCTGCCTTTACTTTGAAACACGGGCGAACCGCAACGAGCCGTATCCACAATAGGTGCATCAACAACGGGATCATGAGAAAATGCCTAAAAGTGTGAGAACAGTGAGAACGAATCCTGGCCCAACACGTGTCACGGGACATATTGAAGGGCGGAGGGGCTTTTTTGTCCTTTTATATTCTTTTTTTAAATGCGTCTCACATTAGCTCTCCACTTTTTGGCGTTTAATAAATACGCGACGTTTTTATTGTTTTTTTAGATCAGGATCACAGTAAATATTTTGGCGTTTTAACTAAGTATGGCTTCGATTGTTGTGCCATGTAGGGTGCAGGCATATATTGTAACAGACAATTATGGCGTTTTGAAAAGATATTCAAATTCAATTTTTCATGTAGTCGCTTTTAATATAATAAATGTTTGGCAATAATGTTACCTTCTCTTCATTTTACAGTTTTGCAATTAATGTTTCATTCATTTTTCAATCTCTCAATTAGTGTTTCTTTTTCCAGTAATACTTTGTTTGGCATTTTTTGGCGTTTTATATAGAAACAACGTGCTTTGCTAGCATCCAAATAAATGTTACCGTCTCACAGTTTTCATACTATCAGGCGTTTTAGTGTTTGTAGTTTTTGGCGTTTTATACTCATTTTTTTTATTCGTAGAGAACTTTATAATAAACAACAGAGAATTAAATAATAAACAATAGAAAATGAAAAAAAAATTAAAAATTCTAATCTAATTTCTCATCCAAATCTTCACTGTCATCAGCATCTTCTACTTTAATCTTTTTGGCGTTTTGTACCTATTTTGAATACCTTATCTAGATCCTTATTTGCCTACATACTGCCCGTCTTTAGAAGATGCTTATTTTTAGTGGCATCCTGTATTGTGGTTTGATATATACTTGTTTGGTGACATGTTGAAGATCAATGCCTGCTCGAATGTATTGATCCCTTCATGCCATCAATATATCCATCAAGAACAAAGTGACATGATGACATATCGGTGTCATCAGTCTCTTTTCATGAATATTTGTCCATCTCATTCAGCAAAAGCTTATATAGATACCCATCTCAGAGAAGAATCTATTCAGTGAAACTTCATTCAGAACAATACTCAATATAGAAGAAACTAGGTTTCCCATCTGTGGCATTTTTAACTATTTTTTGGCGTTTTAAAGTGAGTGGTTTCTAGAAAACATGGCGTAGTTTTTTGGTTGTGATCAATTGATTGTGCAGAGAAGTCTCTCTTATATGATGTTTTTGGCGCGCAGTTTAGGCGGGATTTTATTTATAATAAATGATATTAATAAAGTAGCCGTCTTTTCAGTTACTGTGTGTATTTTTACTGTTTTTTGTTCTGCTTTTTTATGAGTTTTTAGGCTGATAGACATTCCATCTTCCAAGTTGGGCGTTTTTTAATGGCTTTAAGTAGCTTTTTGCGTTTTTTTCCTTTTTAGCTTTTAATAAAACTTCTCTAAATTACTTTTATTATAGTTTGTGAGTTTTTGGCGTTTTACTGCATTATGGCGTTTCACAATCATTATGACTCTTTGGGGTTTATTAATATAATGTATTTTATTTTTCTTACCTGAAAAATACATAACAAACAACAAAAAAAGAAAATTACAAAAATAAAAATAGAAACAATTCATCTTCCAAATCTTTACTGTCATCAGTCTCTTTCTTCTTCGAAATATGTTCACTGGCGGTTTGACTTTGTCATGCTTGTGTTTTGTGGCCGTTTGGAAAGACAAAATGACGTGAGTTTTTTGTTTGAATATGTATCTTCAAATCACTCATCAGTGTCATTCGTCTCTTCATGCCAATATAATATTCATCAATAACAAAACATAAAAAATGACATAAGTCTGACACCAGCATCTTTTTGTTTATGATTTGTCCATCTCATGCAGCAAAATGTTATTGAGTCACAAGAATCGATGTTCGGCATTTTTGGCGTTTTACTGAGGAAATAGTGTATCTGAAGGAAACGTCGATTTATTTTGGAATCTTTGATGTTTGAGTGTTTTGGCGTTTTCTAAGATGATTGGTATATAGTAAAATATGGCGTTTTTGAGTAGGGGTGTTTGAAGTTTTGGGGTTTTTGGCGTTTGTAAGATGAATTATATATAGTAGAAAATATGGCGTTTCAGGTTGGGGGGGGGGGAGGTGTTTTTATGTCTGAGATGTTTTGTTTATATAGGGATGTGTTTTCACTACTAGAAAATTGGGTTTTTGCCACCACGTTTTCGGTAGCAAAACGGTGGCAATTGCCCTTCTGCCACCGTTTTGCTACAAAAAACTCGGTAAGAAATACACACGTAGCAATTGCCCTATTGCCACCTGTTTGCTACCGTTTTATTTTTTGCTACCTTCATTTTGTTACCATTTTGTTATCGCCTTTTGTCACCATTTTGCTACCGATTTTTGTCACCATTTTGCTACCGATTTTTGTCACCATTTTGCCCCTGCTTTTTTTGTCACCATTTTGCTACCGCTTTTTTGTCACCACTTTGCAACCGCTTTGCTGTCTTTTTGATACCCTTTCGCTACCGTTTTGCTTTACTACTATCCATGTCATTTATCCATTCATTTATAATAATTACTGGGCAGAACTTAAAAATGTAACCATTTTATGAATATTCAAAATCATAACAAACAACCAATGTTCCTCGTAATAAACATTTAATTCAAAACATCAGATAACCCAAATTCAGACATTCAAACTATAAGCATTTATAGCTATTTTCGAACCGAAGTTGTTAACATAGCTTCAATGTTTCATCATCCTAACGAGCATAGCATCTTTCTCCACTTTTATCCTTTTCTCTTTGAATATCAACTCCGCTATAATTTCCATTGAACGTTTCTCTTTTTCCTTTTCTTAACAAGCCCCTTGATAACCTCGTTCAACTTCTCAATCTACAAAACAACTAATGCATAGAGTCAATTTAGATTAAATGATTCATCCCAAACGATTCAAATAACATAAAAAAAAATAAAAGAAACAGGTTAAATGTAAGCTTACAAAAAGAAACGGGTCAAGCCTTCAACCACCCCACTCACCTTCTTAGCATCAGCAAGGAGTAATGGTTGAAAGTCCTCTTAGGGCATTCACGGATGCGTCTCTAAGACCACCAACACCACTACATGCAATCCCTACAACATCTATTTTGCCAAAGTTTATTACCAAATGAAAATTTAATTAACAAGTGAAAAGATCAAGAATGGAAAAACTATAGCCACTAATTTAACTCGTTTACTTATGTGAATGGGTCAAATTGGGCTCTGTTTATCTTAGATTATTTTTGGCTGAAAGAGGAACATGTCAAAATGGTTGAAAGTCCCAAAGTTTAGTTTTAATGCATATATCCTATTGTTTCTTTAAAGATTTAGATTACTATAGTAAAAACTTTTTTAATCGGACTTAACACACTAATTATTTATAAAATTCTTATAAAGATGGACTTGTTACTCAACCTGCCCACATCTTGCTACATCTAATTGCCATTAAAGCTCGAGTTCAACTTTTATGACAAATAAGGTAAAAGCTCATATTATACCTCAATGCAGCTTTTATTGGCCTCCTAAATTAGCATAGAGATCCGATGATACCAATCCAGAGCTTCAACCCGTATCCGACTACCCGACTTTGACTTGAAGATTAACCCAACATATTACTTATGATTAGCAACTAAATACAAAAAAAAAAAAAAACAATTATAGATTGCAATAATACTCACCTAAAGTTCCATAACAGAGATTGGCCATTGCATTGTAGATGGCTTTCCCATGATGATGAGTCAAAAAACGTCTTTTCCTGATAATGTAATGGTTCCCCATGCATAAACCAGAAAATAGTAACTTCTACAGTGGACCTATTATGCGCATGTGACGTTGCAATCACAAAAGAAAAATAAATCAATTAGGGTGTAAACTTACAAGCAGCAAATGTAAAACTTTATGTAACTTGAGTTAACAACTGTGTTTTTTGTACACTAGTGAGATGTTCACATCAACTATAAATGTAAAAAAGATCACTTTATATTTGATGTTAAAAAAACTAACACAACAAAAATCGAGTACGTTACTCTTATGCATATGGATAGAACATGAGAGCCCTACTATTACTCAAATGCCTAACCATTTAATAACAATAACATATGAAATCTTGTGGCATAAAATCAACATATTAAATTTTACTGATTACTGACATAAATAGTATAAAATGTAGAATGAAAACCTTTAAGAGAGCGATGATCACTTAGCCTCTGCAACTGATGCTGTGGAATGGACGAATCAAGATATGAATGAACATTTTCAATTACAACAGTGTGAAGAATCAAGATATGAATACCCCAAAGAGATAATTGCTGCCATAGCAACTTCTGCATCAGCATCATGACTGAGTCGACTCGGTGTATCCATAACATGTAACTTATAGTAACAATAAAATATACATTATTATGAGCATTCACACACAACAAAATTCACTACTTCAACAAGAAAATTTGGTCACTTAATTTATCACGTTTGGATTTCATATGTAGAGTAGACCAAGAGCCAACAAAATGTCGAACCTATAGAAAAAAAGATCATCAGCAATTTCCATTTCATTTCATTGCAAAAGCTATGCTGGTATAAGCTTTGAGAGTAAATCACCTTCAAAACATTGCCAGTTCCAGCATAGGCACAAGATAGCAGGGTCATATCAGTAGTCATGAACTTATTTGACAGTTGAAGCTTTGAGCGTGGTAGTTTAGTCTCTATACTTAGTGATGCAGTTTCGCGTGCGATCAAATGACTCAAGAACAAATAGTTAATCAAAGTCTCGATAGGGAACCAAAAAGGTTCAAGAACATTGTTCTTCAAATATTAATCAACCAAAAACTCCTGAAATCATAAACCCTCGATCCCCTTATATAGGTGAGGAAACTAAATAATTCAAAACCATAATACTAGGAAAGTAAATAAAATTTAAATAACAAAAGATAAGTTTTCATTCTTTCCAAAGAAGTCGCAATTCACGGGTCGCCCACGAATTCGAGTCCGGGTCAAGATACTTAGTGTGGTCTATCTTCTTAAAAGAAAGGCATTAATCAAGTCACTAGAGCAATGCTTCTGTTGGACCCAGTATGGCCCTAAACAACTTCTTTTCACTTAATATGGCAAGTGATTTCAGTAGATGTGAAAAAGATGTGCGGAAATGGAAATCAGACTTTCAGAAACAAGACCTACAGAATTATCAAGTTTATATCACTTTGAAACAAAATGGTTTACAAGGTAATTGTAAGATTATTATCTAGTACAAATGAATCTTGAATTCTGTAGGTGAGAGGGCAATGGAGTTTTGATGTATGTATGAATGATAAGCTTCAAACTCACTTTGCTTCTCCTGGTTGAGCCTTCTATTTATAGAAGGCTGTGTGCATGAATAAACAATAGTTTATTCATGCAATAAGTCCTGCAAAAAGTGGCCAATTGACATATTCATTGAATCCAACGTTCAAGTTGCCTTTTTCATCATGATATCCAATAATGTCAACTTGCTTCGGTAATTGTGGCAGGATAGAGCCAATTTCAGACAAGTGGGGTACTTCATCAGAATTCTGATAAACCACTTCATCAGAAATTCTGATGAACAAATCATCAGAAAAATCCTGATGATCAGAATCGTCAGAAACTGATATCATCAGATCCATTAGAAATGACCTTTTCTGATAATCCAATTCAGCTCTTGATCAACTTGTGATTCTTTGAAGTAGATGCTGTGCATTTCAGTTGTCCCATCCAATCTTCTTTTTCTTGTTTGTGATCTTCAGGACTGTGATCTCTTCATAGATCCAGTTGATTGTGATTTTCTTCAATACTTACAAATAAAGTTTCCTAACAGTTTCCCCCTAAGTATTGTAAGAAAATGAACTATCTCTATATCTAACATAAACAACTTTCTTGAAAGAGAAATTTAAAAACAACTAAGTTCAGAAACATAGAACATAGTCAAACCAACCATAAATCAGACAAAAATAAAATATTGTTCAAAAACAAAAATTTAATCTCATCAATTCATTAATTGATCTTCACTCCACTTTTGTATTTATCTCCTAGTTTCAGCCTTTTCTTGTGATCAATTGCCTTTTGAGTTTCTTTGTACATTTCTTTGTACCATCCTCTTGCTTCCATCTAGTTTTCAATGCATTCTTCAATTGTTTTTCTCAGCTGTTCATTGTTCTTTCCCTTCTTCTTGAGTTGCTCTTGTTTTTCATTCATGCAGTTCCTTATATATTTTAGAGTTTGATTTGAATACCTGCATATATCACTGATTCTGAACAGAGCTTTCTCTTCATTAGCATCTTTGAAGACTACACACATTTCTGGTTGGTCAAAGATTGCTCCAGTTCTTACTAGTTTGGAAGGGATCTCAGCTGGAATTCTGGTGTTGGGAGGAGGTATTAATACCTTGTTGCTGTACTCAAAATTGATACATAGATCAAAGTTTGCCAGTGCAGCCCTTTTGTATAGCTTTGCTCCTGCACTTTTGAGGCTTTCAAGGGCTTTTCTGATCACAGCTGAATTACCTTTCATTTCATCAATGATATTCTTCATTTTGACTATTCCCATTGGGTGAATATCATCAGCCAGATTTGCACCAGTAACCTTTTGTTCACTGTTATCTTTTCTGATCAGGGTACACTTGTTTTGTGCTTCATAACCTAAGATGCCTCCTCCAGTGGTCAAAGTATCAATTCTTTCAATTGATACTATTGGATTGGTCATGTGCTTGTGTAGAATTACCCAACCTCCATTGTTTCTGTTTTCAACAATACCTTTACTCATTGGAGAGAGTGGTCTCTTTGGGTTGTCTTCTGGACCTTTCCAATAGTAATGCTTTAGATGTTCTTCAGGGTACATAATAGTGTGTAAATCACCTGTCACCACATCCATTTCTCTGATGTTCCCTTCTGAATCTTCTATCATTTCTTTTCGTGGCCTTTTTGAGGAAGTCACTTCAAGTTCCATTCTTTTCTTCTCTCTTGTATCCATCCTTATGCTTAACTCTGTTTCTCCTGTGATGGCTGTAGAAGATGACTGAACTGGAACATGGTATTTCTGTTGTACCCTTGATGTGTCTGGCTTTGGGACATTTGGTGGAGGACCCATGAGTAACTTTTGTTTATCTGGAGGTGGACCCATGGGTTGCTTCTGTTATTGAACTGCTGAAGTTTCTGTTTGTTTAGTTTGAACTTGTTGAATGGTTTCTGGTCGTTGTTGAGGAGTTTCTGATCTCCTTGTTTTGTCTTTCTTGTGGAATTGGGGCTTTCAGTTCATGAAGATCAACCTTTGCTATTCTAGCAACATTATACTGCAATCTCTCTACTAACAAATGAACATTAGTGAGAATTTGAGTAGTTGTTTCTTCTTGTTTCTTCATTTTCTGAAACTCCTGGTTTTCTTGATTTCTTTGTGCAGTCAATTCCATCAATAGTTTCTCAAAAGCCTCAGCCATGCTGCTGTTGTTGGCTCTGAGGAACTGTATTTCTTCAAGAATCTTCCCTAAACTTGAGCTTTCTCTTGCAGTTGCAACCTTAGCCATATTTTTCTTGATATCATGCAGCTCCTTAAGAGCCTTCTCTAATTCTGATGAGCTCTCTTTATTTTCTGATGACTTTTGCAGTTTGTTGAGGGCTGCAGCATTGTCTTCTGTTTGCTTTTGCACAGCTTTGACAGTTTCTGTCAAAACCTTGATGTCTGACTTTTGATTTCTGATTTCTTCTAGTATCAGATCAAGTTTTCCTTATGTGGCTGTTTTCCCAGTAGCAGTTGTGTCTTCAAGTTCCTTGTGAAGTTGTTTAGGGGACATAGAGTGATGTCCTTGGGAAATAGGAGAAACAACTGATGTTCCCCTTCTAACACCAGCAGAAAACACATTCTCCGCTGTTCTGAGGTTAAGAGGATTGGAAGATTCCAAATTCTCTATATCCTCACCAGAAAATTGAAACATATTCAAGTTCTGGTTTTTCTCATATCCTTGAACCTTTTCAGGTTCTCCATGAGTTGTTGAGAAACTCTTAGTTTTCTCATCCATGTTTCCTTGATCAGCAGGCTGATCTCCAACTGTTGCCACCACATTTTACTCCTCAGAACCTGATTCAGAAAATGGGTCCTTAGTTTCACTCACATTTTGTTTTTCAGAAATGGTGCGTCTAAGTAAAATTTCATGTTTTCCTTGAATTGATTCATCAGAATCACTCTCAGATAAATGAAATATGTTTAGTTTGGAATGTTGTGCACCTGTTTCTCCCATATGTGAGATTTCAGCATGATGTTCTTCTGCCACAGGATTCATATTCACATCTTCATCAGCTGGATGAGGATCAGATTTACCCTGCTGTTCCATTCTAGGTGTGCTTGACTCTTGTGCATCATGCTCCATGGGGGACACATGTTCAAAAATTCCTCTGTTCTCTAGCCTTTTGTTCAACATCTTCAGATATTCTGCTCTGTATGGTGAATCTTCTGGTATCTGATTCATCATTCTTTCTGATAGAGCAGGCACATCATAACCTGACTTCCAAGATCCTATGGCAGTCCAAGGTCTCATCATTTTTGTTTTCCACATATTTTCTGATGCTGGAATTTCTAGGTTCCTTTCAGAAAAGGCATCAGAAATTATGATTGACAGAAATCTGGGAAAGGGTAGATGTGCATCTATCCCCCCCAGTGTTTGTCAGAATTGATCTTCTTATCAGAATAAATATTTCTGTTCCAAAATCAATGTTCAACCCACTAATGAGACTGAACATGATTGTTAGAATATTCTTATTTATCTGATCTGTACCTCCAATCTTTGAAGATAGACACTTGTTCAGAATTTCCATTAGAACTTGCCAGAAGGCAGGTAGCTTGTTTCTCTTGAATTCATTGATCTTTGAAATCTTTGTCTTGTAACCCATAACAGCATCAAGTTGTGCGAACATATCTTCTTTTACTGGTGCTTCTTCATAGCTTTGGCTTAAAGGTAGTTCCAAACATTCCCTTATTTTCTCTGGTGATATAGTAATAAAGATATTTCCCCACACATGTGTTGTTAGCTCGAGTTGATTTGAGACTTTGATAGTTTTTACAACTTGTTGTATGAGTTCTTTTGGTACCTCTCTGGTCTTTGTGAGGGATTGAGCTATAGGGCATCTGGTCAGAAATTCAATGAGAATTTGACACTTCAAATCATACTCTTCAATGTTATCATTCATTGCTTCACTGTTGCTCTTTAATGGAAGAAATTCAGCTTTAGTGATGAAGGGAACAGAGTGTTCAGTTGGTGGTATGTTGATGTTGATAGCTTCCATTGAGAATTTTGGTTTTTGTTTCTTGTTTCGGAGAAGGGTTTTAGGATTTCGAATTTGAAGGTTGAAGATGGAAGACTCTGATTTTGAATGAGGTATTTATAGTGTGTACAGACAGAGATTCTTGAGTGTTTGTCGTGGGTTGTTTGTATTCAAGGTGGTTAATGACACCTTTATGATGTTTTAATCCTTTAAGGAAACAACCGTTTTTGAAAAACCTTTGGTTTATCTCTAATTTAATGTAAATCCTTTAAAGAGACTTAGAGATTCCAATGATTTTGCAAATAAACACTAATGTCCAACTTGCACCTTTTCTCCACGTGGGACCCTTTTAGTTTCAAAAAGGTCCAATAGAAACCTTTTCCGAGTTTGTGTGTCTTCCCAGGTTTTCCTCTTGATGATATATATCAGAAAAATTCTGAATAAAACTTTTGAGAGTTGTATTTTCTTCATATATCATCAGAATTCATTTGATTCATTTACAGAGGATGAATCATCATTTTTTTAGATGAGAGGGAATAAGTAGAGTTCCGAGATTTTTACTTACATTGCAGTCTTGCAGTTCTGAACTCCACACCTTTGTTCTGATATACAGGAAGTATTTTTCATACAGCTTGTTCCAGTCCTCAGAAATTTTTTTTTGAAATAAACTTATTTCAAAAAAAATTTAGATGGTCATAAGTTTCTTTGAATCTGGTTAAAAGCATTTTTTTTATGATATGTCAAACTTCCTGGATTTCTAGAGATTTTTCTGATAAAAATTTGATTTTCTGATTTATTGTCAGGTTTTCTGGTTACTTTGAAAATTTTCTGGTGAATGATCAGATTCGTGTGTCTTAATGAGTTTTCTGAATAAATACCAGATTTTCTGATTGATTATCAGATTTTCTGAGTTTCACTAAATCCTGTCAGATCTCATGTGAGTTTCACCAGATTTTCCTTGTTTTTATCAGACATGTTGTGATAGTTCCCCCTAGATCTATTGAATAATTTTTTTGAATGAAAAAAAATAAAGCAAACCTGATATATATAAACAAAAAAAAAACATAAAACACACAGCAAAGAAAAACAAATAACAACTCCTCCTCCTCCTCCAATACGTTGTACATGCACTTCACATATAACCAAAGACTGGTTATTCGACCGGTGTGATTCGTGGATGGCGTCAGGGTGGCTTCACTAATGTTTTCTTGAAGTACCAGCTTGACCCTTGGATAGCAGCTTCTCACTCCTCCGAAGTCCAGCTGACTTGTGATCACCTTGGTTACGAATCGAGGGTAGATCAGAAAGGGTTGACGGTCGTGGATGTTTGCTTCTAGGTCTCTCATGAGAAACTTAGCATAGTTGTAAGGTTTTTCCTGTACAACAGCATGAACCACTTCCATCATCTTATGAGACAGCTCGTTGAAGTGTCCAATCTTCTTGGAGAAGCAGACACTTAGCTGTGTTACCAAAAACTGGAAATGTGGTATAAAAACTGATTTGCTAACAGTCCTTGACGAGTTGTTTGTATGATAGCCCATTTCAGTCAAGGTCTGTTGCACATTTGCCTTATCCAGAAATTTGATTTCATGATCATTACCCAGTTTGAGGACATTTCTGATTGTTTCCTCTTTTAGGGTAATTTTTACCCCCATAACCTCACTTTCAATCCACACGGAAGTACCACTAAAAATGATTTGAGAGTTCCACCAGAACTCTTGGAGAAGTTCTGGATAAATGGTGACATGTGATGATACAACAAAGCCCAAAGGACTTCGCATGATCATATTGTACACAAACCTGCAGTCCTCCCATGCAGGTCCTTCCGAGTTGGATCTTAATCTAAGATTATGAAGTCTGTGAAATGGGAGAGGAAATTGAGTAGCTTTCATCAATTTTGGGCGACCCATTTTAAGATAAGAAAAAATATGTCGAAGGGCTTTTGAAGAGATGATTTTGGTGTGAGGTAAGTTCTTTTCAGGTTGTTAATATTTATAGATGAAAGTGATGGTTCCCTATAAATGATATTAACAGCCAACCCTTTTCTCTTCAATTAAGACGATATCTGTTGCAGTGAATGTAACAGTGAATGTGACAGTCTACTAAGCCCCATGTGTGAGTAAGCATTTAATGACTAGGCGGCTACTTTCATAGCTCCTAATGATTCTAGTGCCTACATGTCACTTAAGTTTCTTATGAAAAAATGACGTTGCATGCATTTGCAGAAGAAATATGAAATTCAATAATCTGGAAAAAAATTTAGACGGTTGATTTTCACAGCTGTATGGAACTTCATCAGTATGCATGTTACTTTTCCCCTTTTTTGTTTTTTTAATAAGAAAGAAAAAAAATACAAAAACAAAATATATACAAATATAAATATATACAATATGTGTGTGTGGGATATGCAAATTATGAAGATGGAAGATTATGATGATTACAAATTATTCTGATGTTTCAACCTGGTTTCTGATTGTATATCAGAACTTCTGGTGATTTCACCAGATATTCTGATATTTCCTCAGATATTCTGATAAATCATCATTTATTGAAGATTCATCATATTTTCTGACGTTCCATCAGATTGATAGATTGCTTTGTTAGAAACCAGTTGATTTGTTCTTTGATTATCAGAAATTTGATGATCATCAATATGGTTTTCAATTTGTGTCCTTGTCTTTTCTGAAAAATCTTCATCATTTAGATTAACCATACCAAGTTTGCTGATAAAAAAATTGTGTCTCTTTTCATCAAGAGGCCTTGTAAAGATATCAGCAATTTGGTTTTCAGTTGGTACAAAATACATTTCAATGTTACCTTTCTCCACATGATCTTTTATGAAGTGATATCTGATATCTATGTGTTTGGTTCTTGAGTGATGAACTGGATTTTCTGTTATTGCAATAGCACACTCTTTGAGTCACATAGAATTGGAATTTTTTGTCAGAGTTACTCCATAATCTTTCAGTTGAGTTTGCATCCACGCACTTGTGAACAGCAACTTGCTGCTGCTACATATTCTGATTCTGCTGTTGATGTGGCAACACAGTTTTGTTTCTTGCTTGCCCAACATACCATTTTTTCTCCCAAGAGTTGACAGGCACCAGATGTGCTTTTTCTGTCAATTTTACACCCTGCATAATCTGCATCTGTGTATGGAATTAATTCAAGATTTGTATCCTTAGGACACCAGAGACCAATTTCTGATGTGCCTTTAAGATATTTAAAAACCCTTTTTACAGCTTTTAGATGGGATTATTTGGGATCACATTGATATCTGGCCAGAAAGCATGTTGTAAACATGATATCTGGTCTGCTTGCAGTTAAATATAGTAGTGATCCTATCATCCCTCTATAGGTTTTAATATCAACACTTATTCCATCCTTATCAGAATCTAACTTGTTCCCCGTTGCCATGGGAGTTTTTGAAACAGAGAAGTTTTCAAGTGAGTATTTTTGTAGAATTGTTTTCACATATTTTGATTGACTCAAAAATATTCCATCAATTCTTTGTTTTACTTGTAACCCTAAGAAAAAGGTTAACTCACCCATAATACTCATTTCAAAGTGGCTGGTCATCAATTTTTTAAATTTGTCACAAAATTTTTCATTTGTTGATCCAAATATAATGTCATCAACATATATCTGGACCAGCAAATTATGACCTTTGTGTGTTTTGAGAAAAAGAGTGGTGTCAATAGTACCTTTGGTAAACCCAGAATTGAGTAAGAAGTTTGATAATGTTTCATACCAGGCTCTAGGAGCTTGCTTCAACCCAAACAAGGCTTTGTTTAATCTGTAAACATGATTTTGAAATTTTGGGTCAACAAAGCCTTCTGGTTGCTGCACATAAACATCTTCCTCAATGTTACCATTCAGAAAAGCTGATTTTACATCCATTTGATAAACTTTGAAATCCTTGGATGCAGCATAAGCAAGAAAAATTCTTACAGCTACTAATCTAGCTACTGGTGCAAAAGTTTCGTCATAATCAATACCTTCTTGTTGACAGTAACCCTTGACCACTAACCTTGCTTTGTTTCTTGTGATTATGCCATTCTCATCAGATTTATTCCTGAATACCCATTTTGAGCCTATGACAGATTTGTCTTTTGGCTTCGGTACCAGATCCCATACCTTGCTCCTTTCAAACTGATCAAGTTCTTCTTGCATGGCCTGAATCCAGTCTGGGTCACTTAGAGCTTCTTTGACAGATTTGGGTTCTACTTTGCTTAAGAACCCAGAAAATGCACACTCATGTGCAGTTGCAGATCTTGTTCTGACACCATCTGCAGGATTGCCAATGATGTCAGAATGAACATGTCCTTTGATCCATCTTAACTTGTTGTGAAAAGTTATTGGTTCTGATGGATTTGAAGTTTCCCCCTGAACAGGTGCTTCAATTGTGTGTAAGATATCAGAATTCTGAGGTTCTGATGTACTACACCTTTGTTCTGCAGAGTTAGTACATGAAGTATCTTTTGATTTGTTTTTGAAAGGATTATCATGTTCTAGGAAATCTTCATTTATCATTTCAAAGAGATGTTCATATTTTTCTTGTTTGTCAGAAAAATTTATTTCTTTCATGTATTCATCAGAAACCTCTGTTTCTGATGAGTCATCAAATGAAATATACAGACTTTCTCTGATTGTTCTTGTGTTGAGAATAAAATTTCTATATGCTTTTAATGACAAAGAGTAACCAAGAAAAATACCTTTTTCTGCTTTTCTGTCAAATTTTTCAAGGCTTTTAAAATCATTGAAAACAAAACATCTACAACTAAATGTATGCAAAAATTTTATACTTGGAATTCTTCCATTGATAATGTTGTAAGGTGTTTTGTTGTGCCTTTTGTTGATTATGGATCTGTTTTGGGTAAAACATGCATTTGCTATAGCTTCTGCCCAAAAGTGAGTGGGCAATTTAGCAAAAGCAAGCATGGTTCTGGCAGCTTCTACCAAGGTCCTATTCCTTCTTTCAACCACCCCATTCTGTTGGGGTGTTCTGGGAGCAGAAAAATCATGAGAAATTCCTTTACTTACAAGGAAATTCTCAATTTTTGAATTCTTAAACTCTGTTCCATTGTCTGATCTGATCCTTCTGACTGTTAGTTTTAACAGATTTTCATTTTTCTTGATAAAATTAATGATCAGATCAGGAGTTTCACCTTTCTTTCTCAAAAATTCTACCCATGTGTACCTGGAAAAGTCATCTACTATTACTATGTATTTCATTCCAGAAAAACTTTCTGTACTTATGGGTCCACACAAATCCATGTGTAAAAGTTCCAAATTTTGTGAAATAGAAGACTCAGAAATTGATTTATGTGAGCTTCTCTTGGATTTACCCATCTCACATGCTTCACAAATTTTATCCTTCTTTGAGGATATCAAAGGTAATCCTTTTACCAGACCTTTGCTTGCTAGTTTGCTAAGGTTTTTGAAATTTAAGTGGGCTAGCCTTTTGTGCCATAACGATCTACTACCTTTGTTGATTTTTGAAAATAAACATAGTTTTGGATGTTCACTTTCTTCTTTGAAGTCAAAATAGTAAATTGATTTTCTTATTCTTTTCCCACTTAAATAGATTTTATTATCATCTATACCTATTAACAAGCATTTTTCTGGTAAAAAGGTTACCTGAAAACCTTTGTCACAGAATTGACCACAGCTCAGCAAGTTATACTTTAAGCCATCAACATAGGCTACTTTCTCTATGGTCAAACATCCATATCTTATGCATCCATATCCCATGATCCTCCTTTCACTCCATTTCCAAAATTTACCATTCTACCCAGCCTTGAAACAAAGTTGCTGAGTAAGCTCCTGTCCCCAGTCATGTGCTGGAGCTTCCTGAGTCGCAGTACCAGATCTGCTGCACATGATGGTCCTGAAATGAAATGATTAGAGGGTTTTTGGTACCCAGGCATGCTTGGGTACTATTTCTGATGGAATCCTAATAAGTTTATTTCTTCTTCTTGGTTTTGCATCAGAAATTCTGTTATATGCTGAGCGATTAACAGAGTTTACATTTTTCTTTTGAAGATGGTGTTAAACAAGCTTCAGTATGTCAACACACATACAAGAGTTATCAGAATTTTCTGATATTTCTTCTTGTGATGGAATGAGTGGATAATTTTGAAAAGATGAGTGAACTGATTCTGGAGTCTTTACAGATTCTTGACTGCATTCACTTTTGTTTGTTTTGAAGTTTGGTTTTTCAAAAGAGTATTCAGAACAGGTTGTTTTGCAAGATTCAGATTCTGATTCTGATGAAAATTTATTAGAATTCTGATGAGTTGCTTTTACAAAGACAGTGGGTTTATTTCCATTAGATCTTGTATAACCTAAACCCTCTCCTTTGTTCTTAGGTGTGGACTCAATAAAATTTATGAACTCTTTGGCTTGTTGAAAACCTCTTACATTGATTTCTTTGTCATTAATTTTCTTGTAAAGATCTTTTCTTTCATTTTCATAAAACTCAATTTTAGCTCTTTGATCTAAACTATCCTCTACAAGAAGTTGGTTTTCAAGAATGATTTTATTCAAAGTCCTTTGCAACTCATCAAATTTTCTAATATCTGATTGATGTTTTTCTTGCAGATTTAGAAAATCTGACATGAGCTTGTTTAGCTTGTGTTCAAGATCAAGATTGTCTAAATTTACCTTTTGTTCTGAAGTTTCTGGTAGACCTTCAGAAAGTGCCATGAGGCAGAAATTCGCCTATTCCTCTTCTTCATCATCAGAAGAATCATCAGATAACCATGTATCTGTTCCTGCAATTAAGCTAACTTGTTGCTGCCTCTTTGCTTCTTCAAGCTTTTTCTCATAGTAAGCAACATCCTTGAGCTTTTTGGTCTTGCATTCTGATGCATAATGACCTCTCTGCTTGCACTTGTAACACACAACTTCAGCTTTCCCTTTATCCTTAGATCTAAATTCCTCTTTAGATCTCCCATCCATCCTTCCTCTGTCACTTCTTTGGTATCTCTGGCTACCTCCCCTCAACCTCTGCTCAAATGTTTTGGTGAGCAGTGCTATTGCTTCAGTAAAAGCTGAAAAGTCTGATGATGTATCAGAAGTTTCAAGATTTTGGCTGTTTGATGGTTGTGGATCATTGGTAGTTGTTGATCTTTGTGAGTTTGAGATAAGAGCTAAAGACCCCCCTCTTTGAATAGTTTCTTCAAATATTTCTTCCTCTCTGGGGACCAAGATGCTGTATAAGTCATGAAGACTCATATTTCCTAGTTCTAAGGTTGAGGACATAGTCATGGTTAGACTTTTCCATTCTCTAGGAAGGGCATCAATAAATTTTATGTTTCTTTCATCATTTGACTTAGTTATTCCAAATTTCTTTAGCTTATTTAAAAGTTTTGTAAATCTTTTATATGTATCATTTAATCTTTCATTTGGCAAACTTTTAAACCTTTCATAAGATGAGACATTGTTTGTTATCTTGTTTCTTCTCATCCTTTCTCCTCCTTCACAAACATTTTCCAACTGATCCCATATTTCCTTAGTTGATGCACATGCATCAACTTGTGAAAATATGTCATTGGAGATGGCCATAATTAAAAGTGACTTTGCCCTTTCATCCCCAGCCACCTTTTCCTTGTCTTCCTCACTCTAAAGTATTTCACTTTTGGGAGCTTGGGAGGCAGGGATAGCAGGTGATTGGTCAGTTGCTGGAATAGCTGGTATTACAGTCATTGGTATATGTGGACCCCTTTCAATGGATTGAAACAGAGCTCGGTCAAGACCATTAAGGAAATTGACCATCCTGATTTTCCATTGGGGGTATTCCTCTCTGACTAGAGTCGGAGGTTTGGACATAGAACCAATGTTAAAAGCATTATTCCAGGATTGAAAGCTGGCCATATTTAGAGAAAAGAAGATGAGCGATTGATCATTTGAAAATAGTTTATTCAATCTGCTCTGATACCAATTGTTGGACCCAGTATGGCCTTAAACAACTTCTTTTCACTTAATATGGGAAGTGATTTCAGTAGATGTGAAAAAGATGTGCGGAAATGGAAATCAGACTTTCAGAAACAAGACCTACAGAATTATCAAGTTTATATCACTTTGAAACAAAATGGTTTACAAGGTGATTGTAAGATTATTATCTAGTACAAATGAATCTTGAATTCTGTGGGTGAAAGGGCAATGGAGTTTTGATGTATGTATGAATGATAAGCTTCAAACTCACTTTGCTTCTCCTGGTTAGGCTGGGTGCATGAATAAACACTAGTTGATTCATGCAATAAGTCCTGCAAAAAGTGGCCAATTGACATATTCATTGAATCCAACGTTCAAGTTGCCTTTTTCATCATGATATCCAATAATGTCAACTTGCTTCGGTAATTGTGGCAGGATAGAGCCAATTTCAGACAAGTGGGGTACTTCATCAGAATTCTGATAAACCACTTCATCAGAAATTCTGATGAACAAATCATCAGAAAAATCCTGATGATCAGAATCGTCAAAAACTGATGATATTTCATCAGAAATATCATCAGATCCATCATAAATGACCTTCTCTGATAATCCAATTCAGCTCTTGATCAACTTGTGATTCTTTGAAGTAGATTCTGTGCATTTCAGTTGTCCCATCCAATCTTCTTTTTCTTGTTTATGATCTTCAGGACTGTGATCTCTTCATAGATCCAGTTGATTGTGATTTTCTTCAATACTTACAAATAAAGTTTCCTAACAGTTTCTCAAATCAAATAGTTAATGATCTCAGCAACATATTCTACACTTAACCAGATATATATATATATAGGGTAAGGTTCATGCGAGAACCACCTTTATTGCGAGAACCGCGAGAACCAATGTGAACACAACCTAAAATAGCTAAAAAAACCTAACCCCCCCAAGCTAAATGCTAAAAACTAATCCCCCAAAAAAACCTAAAAAAACCTAACCCCCACCCCAAAAACCTAAACCCCCCTCCCCCACCCCCCAAAAACCTAACCCCCCCCCCCCCCCCCAGCTAAAAAGCTAAAAACTAAACCCCCAAAAAACCTAAAAAAATAAAAAAAAATCTATTTTTTTTTACTATTTTTTAAGTTAAAATCGCTACTTTTAGAAGCAAAAAAAAAAAAAAAAATTTAAAAATTTTTTTTTGCCTACTAAAAGTAGCGATTTTTTTTATAAAAAAAATTAAAAAATAAAAAATTTTGTGTGTTTTTTAGCTATTTTTAGGTATTTTTTGTGGTGTTCACATTGGTTCTCGCGGTTCTCGCAATAAAGGGTGGTTCCTAACGGATCTTTGTCCTATATATATATATATATATATCTACAACAAAACCAGCCTGTAAACATAATACATGTTCAAAATTAAGCAACCAAAACAAAATTCACAAGCAGTGGAAACCTGAATTGTGAACGATTCGATAACGATCAATAGATCTGGAACTTTGATTATATAGGCCAAACTCGAATCATACAATCTCATATCCTCGAGACGGCTCCAACTGCACTGACATATCACAAAAACAGAGTGAATTGCATAGATTAAGTGCAAGCACGAAAATGACAACGCCTATAAAAAGCATTTAGGGTACTTAGATCAAATGTAAATGTTCGAGCATCAGTGATCACTTCTTTGAAACATTTTTAAAACTAAAGGCATAAGCTCAACAATTTCAAAAAGTAACGGCAATTGGTACAGCCTCAAATTTAGAACGAAAGATAAATATTTCGATCTAATTAGAACGCCTGCAAGCATTAAAAATTGAAGTTGATCAGTTTTTAGGTTAAATTTCAACGAAATTGAATATAATACCTCGATTTGATGTATATAAACAATTGAAACCCTACGATATCAAATTTGTAGAACAATGTGCAATTCAGAACGAAACAAATCAATTTCGATTCAATCAGAACACCTGCAGGCTGCAAACATTAAACAATAGAAGCTAATTAGATTAAATTTCGATGAGATTGAAGATAATTAATCAATGATCAAGACGGATGATGAAATGATTGATAAAGTTCGATCAATTTCGATCTCAAAATCTCGAAAACCTAATCCAAAATTAGTTCAAAATCTCAATTTCAATGCTAGGGTTTGGTTCCAGTAGGATGATGCAGATTCGTCTTCATTGACTTGTGGTTTCTCTCTCTAGAATTCATCTTCACATTGATCACTGTATCAGATCAATTGATTGTTTTGGCGGTTGGATGATGCAGGACGAAGGAGATCGACAAAGAAGATGAGGCGGAGGAGATGAGGGTAAATTGTGAGCGGTGATTTTGGCAGAGTCCAGCAGTTCAATGTGTGTGATGTGCGCATAATAATCATTTAGGGTAAATTAGTATTTTTGTTTGTTGCTTATTTGCTACCTTTTTGTTCGGTAGCAAATTTTGGTGGCAATTGCCCTTTTTGTAGTAGTGTTTGGCCCGTAATGATGTTTTATTCAATAGTTTGGCGTTTTGGTAGAGAAGTGTAAAAGACCTTTTTACCCTTAGTGAAGCGTGTCCACTTAATAGAATTCGTGTTATTTACGAAAACGCTACCGCGCCAATCTAGTCCATAGATTGTTTTGATCGGACGATCCATAAGCGTTCTCACACTTTCCATCGTTTTCTTTAAATCCTGACCCTATATATATATATATATATATAGAGAGAGAGAGAGAGAGAGAGATTATGGGTGTGTACACACAAACCACATTATGTTATTGAACGAATGGTTGGACGATTAAATTAAACCACAAGAAATAAGAAAACATTTAATGAATTATATGTTTGACGATTAAATTTGAACACACGTATATTTCAACAAATATTAAGCCTTATAAGATATATATGGTTACACCACTACAAAAAAATATATGGTCTTGGCGTCAAAGTTGTTAGGAATAGATTTTGTCTCGAGTCAAATGTATTTTTCACCGTGATCTTGCAAGTTAACTCATGATCAGGTTATAATATTTGATAGTTTTTCTTTTCGTTGGATACATGGCGTTTATGTTTTACTTTAAAGTGTGGCGCTTTTTACACTCTTAACACTGACACTTTTTCAAACACTCAAACCCATCACTGTAAGTTACCGTCTCAGGTATATTTGTCAGAACGTTAAATAAAAGGGTAGCTAATTGTCGATTATAATGGGTGAAAGGTTTGGTTTCGTGATCTAGTTAGTGTCCATTAGCGGCATGTTGTTTGTTGTTGGTTATAAATGTTGGATCAGTTCTGTTTAAATATGATGGAAAACATGAAAACATACATGTCACCGCAGATAGTGCAGAGGAGAATCCAGTGAGAGATGAAGCCATGGAGTTCGACTTATTTGTCAGTATGATCTGGTTCCTCTTTAGGGTGCTGACTGATGATGGTGATGATGAAACCGAATAAGGGAGTTCAGTTATGGAGAAGAGGTCGATTATGATGTTATTAGAAATTAGGTTATGTGTCTAAGTGTGTAACCTTTTAACCTCTACATAAGTCTCCTTATATAAGTACCCAAGAGGAAACCTAATTAGTTAAAAAGGGTAATATGGTCCATCAACAATTACCAACTAATTATTTAATAGGTTGTTATATATTTTGATCTATATAATGTAAATGATTATAATGGCTACTAGATTAAATATTAAGACATAATATATTTAATCTTACATTCTCCCACTTAGCTGAGTAATCATTTACTATGAGTATTATATAAGCCTGATCAGGAGTTAACACTCATTTTAGCCTTAAACAAGTACTATAGTAGAGAAATACAGCCGTTGAATCATTATGCGACTCAGGACACCCATTAGTCATACTATAGCCTTAATTTAAAACCTAACTGTTATGATCAAAATACGCATAAGCCCTTTGTTTGATTTGTAACTTTATTTGTCTATATGCCATTATACCGGTTGAACATATTCTAAGAGACATAAAAAATCAAACCGAGGAAATTTCATTAATCATAAAACATAAGCTGGTACAATATGCTCAAATAAGGTCTTTACTAAATCCCATATTCCGAACATGTTCTTCGTAAACCTTAGGAGGGAGACCTTTAGTCATCGGATCCGCAAGCATATCTTTAGTACTAATATACTCGATACAAAGATTATTTTCATCAACTCGTTCACGTACGAACATATATTTTGTATCGAGATATAAACTAGCTCCAGTCGAACTGTTACTGTTCGAGAAACTAACGGCAGCTGAGTTATCACAGTAAAACTTCAATGGTCTAGAAATGGAATTAACGATTTTGAGTCCAGCGATTAGATTTCTAAGCAACATTCCATGACAAGTTGCGTTATAAACAGCAATGTACTCTGCCATCATTGTGGAAGTTGTGGTCAACTGTTGTTTATGAATCTTCCATGAGATAGGTCTGCCTGCTAACATAAATATATAGCCCGAAGTGGATTTCTTGTCATCTTTGCATTTGGCAAAGTCAGAATCAGAATAGCCTACCGCTTCTAAATGATCACTTCTTCTATAAGTCAGTTTATAGTCTTCCGTCCCTTGTAGATATCGAAGTACCTTCTTAGCTGCTTTCCAGTGATATAGGCCAGGATTAGTCTGATAACGGCCTAGCATTCCAGCAATATAAGCGATATCTGGGCGAGTACAGACTTGAGCACACATCAGGCTCCCGACTACTGACGCGTAAGGTATCTGGCTCATTTGCTCCTTCTCAACCTCTGTTGTCGGACACTGGAATGAACCGAAAACATCTCCCTTAACTACTGGAGCGACGGAGGGTTTGCACTGTTGCATGTTATAACGTGTAAGGACACGATGTATGTAAGCCTTTTGAGACAATCCTAAGATCCCTTTGTGTCTATCTTGGTGAATTTCGATGCCAATGACGTAAGAAGCATCTCCGAGATACTACATGTTGAAGTTATGCGAGAGTAACCGCTTCGACTCATGCAACATGTCTAAACTATTACTTGCCAATAGAATATCATCTACGTAAAGGACAAGTATAGTAAAGTTGCTCCCTCTCATCTTGAGGTAGGTGCATTGATCCCTTGATTCTTCATAAAACCTTGTTTCTTCATGACTTCATCAAACTTGAGGTACCACTGACGTGATGCTTGTTTTAACCCATAAATGGATTTCTTCAACTTACAGAGTAGATGCTCCTGACCTTCAGGTTAAAAGCCTTCAGGTTGTTTCATGTAAACATCTTCGTCTAAGTCTCCGTTAAGGAAACCGGTTTTAACGTCCATCTGATGTAACTCTAAATCAAAATGAGCTACTAGGGCAATGACGATCCTTAATGAATCATTACGAGAGACAGGTGAAAATGTCTCTTGATAATCAATTCCCTCTTTCTGAGTGTAGCCCTTTGCAACCAATCTCACTTTGTAGCGTTCAACGTTCCCATTCAGATCTAGTTTTGTTTTGAACACCCATTTACATCCTACGGGTTTGACACCGTTGGGTAATTCTACCAAATCCCAAACGTCATTTTTCTTCATGGATTCAAGGTCATCAATCATTGCTTTATTCCATTCAGAAGACTGATCACTGCTAATGGCTTCATTGTAAGAGATAGGATCATTGAGCTTTCCGGGATCCATTTCAGTCAGGTAGGTAACATAATCACCCTAATTAGTAGGCCTTCTTTGCCTAGATGACCTCCTGAGTTGATTATCGGGTTCAGTGTTGTCTTGGTTTTGAGCGTTTGATGTTCCTTCATCATGAGGTATAATTGGTTCTGATTGTAGTGGTAGATTTGGAGTTGGTGCAGTAACTTCAGTTGCAGTAGTTGCATTGGGTACAAGAGGAGTAATCGGAGTAATGGTAAGCGACGAGTCTCTCCCCCCGCGTCTTGTACTTCTTGCAATTCTTCGTAAGGGTTAGTACTGCTCCCACTGACCTTGAAATCCTCTAGGAACGCAGCACGCTTGTTTTCAACATTACGGGTGACATGAGAAGGACAATAGAAATGATAACCCTTTGAATTATTAGGATACCAGATAAAGAAACAGGTAACTGTTGTAGGGTCAAGTTTCCTTAGGAAAGGATTGTAAAGTTTTGCTTCAACAATGCAGCCCCACACTTTCATATATTTAAGACTCGGTTTCCTTCATGTCCAAAGTTCATAAGGAGTTTTAGGGACAGACTTAGAAGGAACTCTATTGAGTATATGAACAGCTGCTTTTAACGCTTCAGTCCAGAGGAATAATGGTAAATTAGTGTTGGCTAACATACTACGCACAATGTTTATAAGGGCACAGTTTCTTCGTTCAGTGACACCGTTCTGCTGAGGTGTACCAGGCATGGTGTATTCGTTCACAATCCCCTGGCCCTTACAAAACTCATAAAATGGACCAGGAGCTTGACCCACATCAGTATGTCTTCCATAATATTCACCGCCTCTATCTGATCTCACAACTTTAATCTGACGATCTAATTGCTTTTCAACTTCAGCCTTATAATCTTTAAAAGTTGTAAGAGATTCCGACTTTTCCTTAATTAGATACAAGTACATGTAACGAGAATAATCATCAATAAAAGTGATAAATGAAGTATGTCCTGTTATGCCAGCGATTTGGTAAGGACCACTAATGTCAGTGTGAGCGAGTTCTAATAAATTAGAGCTACTAGTGGCACCTTTCTTATTCGCTAATGTCATTTTACCTTTAAGAAATTTGACACATGTTCCAAAATCAGAGAAATCGAGAGGAGGTAAGACTTCATCCTTTACGAGACGATTTAATCGTTCTTTTGAGATGTGGCCTAAACGTTGATTCCACAACATGGATGAAGTCTCTAAGTCTCGTTTCTCTTTCATCTTTGTGAGTGATTCATTAATGTTATATGACAACAAATATTTGGAAAAATTATCATCTAGTTCTAATCTATAGAGACCACCATCCAGAATACCAGTACCATAAAGAACAACATCATAGAGGATAGAGAGTTTGCGATGACCATGGGAAACAATAAAACTGTCCATGTCTAACTTTGGTCCTGATACAAGGTTCCGAGTTACCTCAGGAACATATAAGGTATCGTAAAGTTTAATACATAAACCAGTTTTCATAAATTGTAATGTTCCAATGGCCTTCACTTCAATTCTCGATCATCCCCAACCTTAAGCGTTCTTTGGTTTCTTTCCAGCTTCCGGATTGTAAGGAATCCCTGAGTTGAATTGGTAACATGAACCATAGAACCAAAATCAAACCACCAAGAATTAGCAGGAACGTTTAAATTATAGGACTCAAGTATCATAAAATAATCGTTACCTTTCTTAGCCAGCCACTCCTTAAAGTCAGGGCATTCCTTCTGCATATGTCCTGCCTTTTTACAGAACTTGCAGTGGATTCTGCCTAAGGAGTTCTTAGAGCTGGAAGGTGCATTGTATTGGGATTGGGCCTTTGGACTTTTGAAGCATCCTTCCTCTGATGATTGTTCTTCCTTTTCTTAGAGTTGGATGTGGTGAAGTTAGCAACATCAATAGTGCGATCCATCCTCATATGCTCTTCCTCCTGTACGCACATAGCGACCAGCTCACTCATCGTCCATTTGTCCTTCTGAATGTTTTAATTGATCTTGAATGCTTCAAAGGACGAAGGAAGCGAAGTAATGATGAAATGAACGAGAAAACCATCACTGATTTCCATTTCCAGCCCCTTCAGCTTATTGGCCATGTCATTCATCATCATGATGTGCTCGCGGATGCCGCTCCTCCCATCATACTTAGTTGTCACCAGCTTGAGAATAAGGGTACTAGCGTGTGCTTCAGACATCCCCTTGAACTGCACCTCCATAGAAGCCAAGTAGGTTTTAGCATCTTCAGAATCAGGAATGGCTCCTCTGATTGCATTGCTTATGGACTGCTTTATGAACATGACAGACATGCGGTTACACCTAGTCCATTTTTCATGAGTCAACAGCTCAGCAGCAGTACTTTGAGGAGTAAGGTCTGCTGGCTTATTCTCTCTTAGAGCATAGTCAAAGTCCAGCAATCCAAGTGTAAGCATGAGAGCATCCTTCCATGCAGCAAAGTTATCATCAGTCAAAGGTGGAATCCCGCAATTAGGTGCTGATAGTGGAAATAAGATGAGCAAGTTATGATACTAGGGAAGAAGTCCTAATGTGATCTAAGGGCACATTATACTAAGACAGGCATAAATAATGACCATTTTAATTATGAAGCTGTGATATTGTCTATTACTAACATCAAAATAATAGACTTAGTAAAATTCTACTTAAACGAAGACAAATCAGCTTTGGGCAGAAGTGTAATCATTTAAGCATGTGTGCAAAGTCTTTGTGACAAATCAGCTTTGCCCAGAAATGGAACAATCACTTTAGTTATGCACTTGTCAAGTATGCTATACATGAAAGAATTAAATCAGCTTTGGCCAGATATTAAGACTTTCACGTTTGTTATGCACACTTAACATAGCTTTCGTAATACTTGAACGATAAGTAGATGTATCAAATCAGCTTTGGCCAGAAATGATACATCAGAAGCTCATTCAAGTTAAGCTATTTTGGTTTTGTAAAACATTATCTGATTCTGATTAATTAACTAAGTATTTACAAAAACCAATTATTTAATAGCAAACCACCTGTTAGCCCCGAGCTAAATTTTAGTTCACATTAAACAACCTAAAATAATGAGGTTTCGAGTGAGATCTCAACTCAGTTATGAGGTCTCGAGTGAGATCTCGAGTCCAGTCTCGACTCATCTTGTAACATTATGAGGTCTCGACTCATTAAGGTCTCGAGTCGCAACCACAGTGTCTCGAGTCGTAATCATGGTCTCGACTACTGTGTTTTATGAGATCTCGACTCCATTATGAGGTCTCGAGTCGCAACCATGGTCTCGAGTTGTGAAGATTGAAGCCCTTAGTCGAAACCTCAGTGGTCTCGAGTCGAGACCTTATGGTCTCGAGTCGAAATCGTTGTCTCGAGTTGTAAAGATTTGAGAACACTTATGATTTCGAGTCGAGATCTTGTGGTCTCGAGTCGAGATCTTGGTCTCGGGTTGTTAAAAGTGATCTCGAGACTCCCGTTAACAGCTGTTAATGTGAAAGCATAACTAAAAATTAGAATTCTTAGGGATTTTGCGATATAGTTTCCTATTTTAGTGCTGATCTAATTTTATCTAATATTTCGAAAAATTATAATCTGTCTACCTAATTACAGTTTTCGAAAATCTTTAGAGAACAAAATCAGATCAAAACAGGAAAAACACTCAATAATCCGAATTATATTCCAAAACATAAAGGAATTTTTCGAATTTTCTAAGAACATATGATGAACCCTAAAAAAATAAAACATAATTCTGGAACCCGAAACCTGAAAATTAAGGCTCTCTAAACAGATTTCGGACATAGTATTACCCGTTTTTGATTTCAAGATATTTAAAACAGTTCTTTTCCTCAAAACAGCGATCTCGAGTGATCTTTTATGACTGGAAACCGGCTGTAAGTTTATTAAGTTATATAAAAAAAATTCCGTTTTCCAGATTTCAATCCCAGAACTAATGGATACAAAAACAGAACAGACTAATCAACATATGCTCTGATACCACATGTTAGATCAGTTCTGTTTAAACATGATGGAAAACATGAAAAGATATCTGTCACCGCAGACAGTGCAGAGAAAAATCCACTGAGAGATGATGCCATGGAGTTCGACATATTTGTCAGTGTGATCTGGTTCCTCCTTAGGGTACTGACTGATGATGGTGATGATGAAACTTATGGAGAAGAGGTCGATTATGATGTTATTAGAAATTAGGTTATGTGTCTAAATGTGTAACCTTTTAACCTCTGCATAAGTCTCCTTATATAAGCACCCACGAGGAAACCTAATTAGTTAATAAGGGTAATATGATCCATCAACAATTACCAACTAATTATTTAATAGGTTGTTATATATTTTGATCTATATAATGTAAATGATTATAATGGCTACTAGATTATTATACATATTAATAAGAAGAGCTGATGAATAGTGACACACAAGTTTTGTTGTGCCTTTTTGTTTTGAATTGGAGCATCTAGGCACCCACTTATATTTAAGTGTTTCTAATCTCTATTGCTTACCGTGTTTTTATTATAGTTTCACACATATATTTAAGTGTTTTTAACCTCTCTTGCCAACCATGTTTTTATTATAATTTCACACAAAAGCTCTTAAGTTTTATTTAATTCAATTAAATACTTTTTGAGAAACTTTGATTTATGATTTTCTATCATATTTTACAAAATTTGAATATGACATTTATTTTCATCTACTTTTTGTTAAAAGTTTTGCTTAAGGTTGAAGGGGTTAAATATAACTTATTTATTTTTTATCGTGTTAAACCATACCGATACTGTCCAAATAAGTTCTGTAGAGTATCTTTTTATATCGTAAACTATAGCGAGTGTCGGTACCTTACTGGTGCAATGACGAACCAAACCGATACCGTCCCAACAATATTGGTACCAGCTCGATTCCAACGAGAAATTCATTTTTATGGTTTTCTATCAATGTAAATACGTGTCAATATGTTTTTCATGTATCATTACTTTTTTTGGGTTTTATTTCATTTGTTATAACACTGTCTTATCGTTATCGATCGAATTCTTGCGGCAATGCGCGAGGAAATTATGCTAGTTATACATATTATTTCAAACTCATCATGAACAGTAAAGTATTATAACATATTCATATATTTCTTTTTCTTTTGTGTATAATTAATTATTAGTTTCCTTTCATTATATATATATATAATTTATTCATATATTTCGTTTTAGTCTTTTCTATATTATATAATCTAAGAAAAACGTATATCACTGTAAATATTGTTTGATATTACTCAATGTTATAGACATGGTTGCAAAAGTCGCTAGGCGCTCCCTAGTCGGTCGACCGGGGAGTTGAGAGTACTCGGTCTACGCGGAGAGTACTCGGGGAGTACTCGGACATGTTAAATTATAAAGAAATTACTTTTTGGAGATTAAATATATGTCAAATAACACAAATTTACTAATATTTATAACAAAATACGTGAAAATGATATTTATTCTTTAATATGATAAGCATAGAAATTATGTTATATTATTATTTAAGTCAAACTAGGCCCGAGTTGACCTACTAGATCCAATTCTAGCCGAGGTTAACCGCGTTTGACGGACTCCGAGTAATTAGGCGAAGTCAAAGAAAATCGCCTCGACAGCCTGCATTGTAGCGACTATTCGGAGAGTACTCGGCCTTGGAAACCTTGTTTTACAACCATGGTTATAGATAAGAGTAAAGCACTCAGTACTTGATTCATTTTTATAGTTTTCGATTTCGATAATATTTCCATTATACAATTATATCCCCGACGATAAATGTGTATTGGTAATTATACCATGTCGATCTAAACTAATCGATACCATTCCAACATCGATGTCTGTACTGGTGTTGTTTTTATTGTTTTCGGATGATGAAAAGCACACGTTGGTTTGTATACCGAGTGTATGTATAACACAAGTACTCTAACGACGTGAACCAATACCCATCGAATGCTCGCGGTCACATACCGCCGCAACGCGCGGAGAAATACCCTAGTTAAATATTAAGACATAATATATTTAATCTTACAATAAAAAGTTGCATTACAAATACATTTAGTAAAAGAAACATGATATGGCTTTGATTTGTGTTTGACAAAGATTTTTTAACCACGTGTATTGTAAAACCCGAAAGTTTGAAAACCCTAAATTAATAAATATCCTTTAATTATGTCGGTTTTAAGAGGAGTTACACATTTTATAATCGATTAGATGACTATGGTTTCTAATCAAACATTTATTGATTAATTATTACCCAATAATGTTGTGTTTTCTTTTATTTCTATAACAAACAAAAATAGTAATATCCAAATAAAAGTTTAATTACAAGTCTTGATTTCTTGTTAAATAAAATAAAATATTTTTTTATTAAACAAACATACATGTGCATGCCTCTCTACGTTGAAAAAAAAAAGTCTTTTGTTTTTGTTAATTAAATAGATACATATGCATTGTTTTGGTTCAACGTAAACTAAAAATAAAAAGAAAGCAAGAAAAGAATAGATAAAATCGAATAAACTAGGTTGTATCTATTATTTTGGTTACTTATAGGAATCTTGGATATGAAATTGTATGAAGAAATATATGGAAGATACAACTTATGTGTGTGTTTTGAACTGTGTATAGGAAAGCTTGTGTTTTGTGTGCATGGTGTGTGGAAGTGATGCATCAGCATCATATGCATGTGTCTATGTTAAGTGGGTTGGAAATTTAATGCTTGAATAATTAAATAGAACAGTATTAATATTATATTATATCTTGTTCACAAAATCATGTCCATATATTAACAAAAGACGCATCCTTAATATTGGAATATGTAAATAAATATCTTATGAAGTTATACTGCACAAGTTTTTAACTAACATAAATATGTATACAAATGTGTTAAAAAAATGAACGCGTATGCGTTGTTTTGAAACAAATTGTTTTGCATATATAAAGTCGAAGAGTCTAATTAACTTGTATGTGTTTTGGCTGAACTTAAATAGGTATAATTGGTTTTCCTTAATTATTCTAGATAAAAGACATATACTTAAAATTCAGATCCGTGTCGCCGGGAACTTCGTAGCGAACTTATCATTAAACATGAATGAATTTTCATAAACTGACTTGGGATGTAACTGGGTTATAGATTGTTGGTTATTTGCGGACGACTCGTTTATTTGCTTTACTTCGCCGTGCAGAAAGGGTACGGATTCTGTTTTCTTTTCATCGTAGTATACTTTTATTTTTCGTTACTCGTTGGTACGGATTCTGTTTTCTTTTCATCGTAGTATACTTTTATTTTTCGTTACTCGTTGGTACGGATTCCTTTTCTTGATATCATAGTATTTTTTACTCAAGTCCGTTACTTTGTAGTACGGATGTTTTCGTTAGATTTTCTGTTTCATATCGTTAGATGACTAGTTTATATTGTAGCATGCAATAGAAGTTGTACTTTGTGCTCGTTGTTGCATGTTCCCTTTAGACTTATGTCAAGATACATTTATTTCTGATACGACTTTGTACTCTGTCACCCGAGCAATTATATGTTAGACTTGTCGTTGGGGCGTCGACGGCATGGCACTCATCGTGACGGTGCGTAACTAAAGTTCACGGCGTCTCTAGCTTGTGCTTGTGTAGCATTTGGCCCCTAGAGGCGGATAGATCGATCTTAGCTCTGACTCCTGACTCCTGTTGAGATGGAATAATGTTTGTACGCCTACACGCACCATCTCAGCGCATGGACTATAGCCATGCATGCCTCTGTTTAGGCTCGTGGGTGCTTCTATATTACGTGACTTGTTGTTATATATTGTCGCGTATATCTTGTCTCTGTTATGATATGTTTGATATGTTATATGCATCAGATTATGTTCAGTCTCTGTTATCTGTTCAGTATAAGTTTTGGGATTCAAGCTATATAAGTACCTGATTCAGTGCCAAAATCTAGACTTGTTTAATGTCAGTACTGTTCATGTTTCTGTCCGTATGTCTGCCTTACTTTTACTGTTGATTTCTCCGTTACTAGACAACTTTTTGGCTCAGCCGTAGTTTCTTTTGTTGTCTTATGTGTTTTACAGGTAATCAGGGGAAACAAGGATGAGTGAGAGGAAAATGAAGTTTAAGAAGTTTTTGAAGTTTCCGTGTTTATTATTTTCAGTAATTAAACGATTTAAGACTTAGGTTTTCTGGTGGATTCGAGACTTTTTTTTTTTTTGTTTCTATCGTTTATTTGAAACTCTTTGGTTTTTGATATCTGTAATAGTGACATGCCAGCCCGTTCCAGATTGGGGTGTTACATGTATCGTAAGTTTAGTAGTTCGGAAAAGCCCCAAGCATCATCTATGTGAATTGTGTTTGTATCACTGTAAAAGGTTAAAAGTATTTTGGTGGTATTTCCTTTTCCAAATCTGTAACCAGATTATTCAGAGAGAAAAGAACAAGTTTTTCTTTAAAAACTGTAACAGAAAAATAAAGAACAAATTTTTCTTTAAAAACTGTAACAGAAAAATGTAAATATTAAACCATAAATATTCGTTATATAGGTAATGATCCATTGCGATATTGTGTTGAAAATCAAACAGTCTCCAACAAGCAGACTCCAAACCTCCTAATTTGTATCGATGTTTCTTGCGTAAATTCAACTAAATCAAAATGGCTTGATGTCACTAAAATCACTAACATGCATCAACGTAGTCGCCGGTGTTTTAAGTTTTTGAATCTATACAAGGTTATACGCCCCAAAGCAACTAAACGCTTTAATATGCTATCCGACGTTAATCAAAACGTTTTCAGATTAAAAATGGCAAGAAAAAATGGCCCATTAAAACTAGTTAGAAAAATTGGGAGTCTAGGCAAGAGTCAAGACCTCACTCGAGCTCGAGAATTTGGCCCATCACCCATGTCAAGAAATTACCTTCAAAACTCCTCCTTTTTCTTAACGCTCAAGACAAGTATACAACATTGTTTTGAACAATCTTTCACCATTTCCGAGTAAAACCCGGTAACCCACACGTCCGTAGGCACGACGGTGAAATTACCGGTAAAACCCGTTTGGCTCAAGGATTGAACCCAGGTTCCCTGGGTCTTCTATCATTGCCCACCAGTGCCTCACCCTACACCAAATGAGAGTTGAACCTGTATCTCCCATTATGTTAATAAGAAACAAAAATCAAATGGCAAAGATCCAACCATATCTATATTACATATACAGAACTCTTAAATCATTTTATCAAAAAATAATATTATTATTGAAACATTGTTATTTTCATATATCGTAGTCATGCATGACGCTCCATAAGGCTATGAGGTGTGGATGGAGCCCCATGGGGCTTTATCAAGTCCACCTAGGATCCAAGTCACCTATGGAGCCCCCCTTTAATTTAGAGGGTGTGGATGGAGCCCCTATGAAGCCCTGATGTAGCGCGTGATACGGAAACGAAGATCAAACACGTTGATTCAAAGAATACCCGTGTGTTCTTCCCCAACCCCCCAAATTGCAACCCAAATGCCACGGAATTTGAAGTGAAAAAATTCAATAGTTTCAAAATTCAATTCTGATCCTTCATATTACTAGAGGGACATATAAATAGAAACCGAAATTCGAAATGGGCCTAAAAAAGATAACGGGCCAAACACACGGCCTAAAACAAAATGCCCAAAATAGATAAAAAAACATAAAAATGCAAATAAGTAATAGAAATAAGCGTTTTTTGGCCCGGACGATGACCCAAACCGCCATAGGCTGTTTGCAGCAAGATGGAGCTCGCTCTCACGTTCGTTTCGCCTGGTCGCACGCCCAAAACAGACCCTCGTAGCCCAAGTTAGAGCCATTTTAGTGAAGCCCTCTTGTTACGCGGTCTTGGGCCTCCAAATACAAAATAGCCCGTTCCTTCACACTTGGGCCTGCATCAAGCCCCCCCCCCCCCCCCCCCTTTAATTTTGATTGGTTTAAAACTAATGTCCCCACCTGAATTAACCAACTTTGGCGTTGCCGCTCGCCATAGCGGTGGCGGAGGTTCAATGGCGCCGGGGGTGTGGTTGATGGCGGAGGGGGGCACTATACGTGTCCAGGTGGCGAAGGGTTCAATACCTTTTACTCTTTTCACAACTATGTAATTTTGTCATCTCTAATTGACTAAACAAGATAAATGCATGAAATGTACCAATGCAATGAGAGATGTTTTTGTTTATTATCATATAAAGCGAAATTTTAAGTACAAAGTCTTAACAACAAATCCTCAATACATGACCATGACATTCAATTCAATACATAAGTTAAACGCTCTTGTAGAATTCCATGATCCAAAATGTAGAGACCTTACAAACGATTTCCATAGAAGTGAATCCAGCCTCTATGGCCATTACGTTGTATTCTTTTGCGGTTCGCTCTTTGCCTCCAGGGTTAGCCATCATCATTATCATATCACTACCAATGGCGATCTTAGAAACTTCATCACTGTAGCTAATATCACTTTCAGGATCGGGAATTATCGCCTCCACCACCACCACCTTACCGCCCTCTGGTAATGCCGCCCAACAGTTCTTTAGAACCTTGAGGCAATAACCGTCACCCCAGTCATGAAGTATCCACTATAACAAATAAAAATCAAAATAGTTATTTAAGGAAAAAAAAGATTGTTATTTAAACAAATATCATGTTAAAAAAGTTAATGAACAACCTTCATGAAAATAACATCTCCTTTAGGAACACTTTGAAACATATCTCCTCCGACATGTTCCACACCTAGTCAAGAGCATCAAGCAATCATCGTTGGCTTAGTGTCTTGGTCCGTCGATTTGAGATCCAAACAATTCGCTTTACATGGTCTGGTGGTTTAACGGTTCGGTCAAGCTTGAAACTTGGAACCAGTTGTTTAACTTTATTACGTATATATTTTGTCACTTTTGAAATGTGTATTTGTGTATATACATTATAATTATAAGAGAAAATTACCAATTTAGCCAAGAATAAAGTCAATTTACCAAATTAGCCAAGTCATGCGTCTTTGGAAGGCCCTTAAGGTTTGGGATGCGTCTTTGGAAGGCCCCTTAAGATTTGTATATTTTAATCCAAATTATTTGTTTACAAAAAAAAAAATCGTACTTTTACTGGAGCGACGCATTAGATAGGTTCCAAACTCATCCTAAAATGAGTCTATATTCCCTAAAAAATTGTGCCAAACTCATTAGATAGGTTCTAAACTCATCAAAACATGTGCCAAACTCATTAGATAGAAGAGAAGTCCACGTGTCAATTTGTAGTTGGTAGACGCATGAGGAGGAATGGGAGGCCTGACAAGGACGCATGACAAGGCTACACGTGTCGATTGGTGAGTGGCAGACGCAAAAAAGGAACAAGAAGAGGCATAGGATTAGGGACGGTCCTTCCAAAGACGCATGACTTGGCTAAATTGGTAAATTGACTTTATTCTTGGCTAAATTGGTAATTTTGTCTAATTATAAACATAATTTTAAAATGTATGACACAAACTAATGAGTTAGAAAATAAAAATGGTTGAAATCGTCAAACTAGTCGTTCCAAGTTTCCAACCCACTCAACCCAGCCGGTTTGATTTGTCATTTATTGAAACCGTAATCATCGATCTATGCAATTGAATATATACCTGGGTAAAGAGGTGCATCCCTAATGACATGAGGTAGGTCAAGGTTGATCCCCTTAATATTAGGGTACTTAGAAACAATAAGCTCAAGGTTAGCACCTAAACCACCACCTACATCAATCACTTCTTTGACTCCTTCAAATCCCTTGTACCTTTCAAGAATCATCTTCATCACTATTCTTGTTTTGTCATACATGCACTTGTTGAAGACCTCATTGAATCTATTATCTTTTGCAGCATACTCAAATGCATTCACCCCATGAGCCTTGTCAAATGGGACCCCTCCCTCAATAACTGCATCTTTCAGATGGTACCTGCCCCAGACAAAATAATATATATGGTAATTCTTTTAAACTTTTTTTGAGGTTCAAAAGTATTTCATTCATAAAGTGTTAAATAGGTAAATATTTATAAACATTGTAACATCCTAAAATTAGAGTATGTTCTATTTTAACTTTGAAGGGTTACATCATGTAAAATGGATTGATTGTTTAATTCAAAGAATAACTTATTCCAAAATTTTATTAAAGAAAATCTATATGGGTTAACTTTGTTTGTCAAGTTAATTTTTGTAAATATAACGGTAGAGAATTTTTACCAATTACATGGTGGAAAGTTTATACTTATATAACTGGGATAAAAAGAATAAACTGGTTAGTAGTTTAAAATTTACTATTGCTTAATTAAAGTGGAGGGGTCTCCAACGGAACATCGTAGTGGTTAAGAGGTGTGCTTAATAATCAAAATGTTGGGAGTTCAAATTTTGTAAGGTGCAGTTTTTAATAAAAAAATTAGAGTAAACTGCCATTTTGGTCCCTGAGGTTTGGTCACCTTTGCCACTTTAGTCCAAAACTCAAACCTTTTAAATCTGGGTCCCCGTGGTTTCACTTTTATTGCCATTTTGGTCCAAAAATGAAATCAACTGATATTTGGCTAATAAAATCCTGTTATTTTGTCCTTTTCCTTAGGGGCAAAACTGTCAATATAATTTTATTATAACACATTGTTATTTAAATTAATGAAATCAGCTGATATTTAGCCATTTTGCCCCTGAGGAAAAGGATAAAATAACAGGATTTTATTAGCCAAATATCAGATTTAATGAATTC